>JAESVK010000655.1:846856-861743 GCA_017140935.1 Hamamelis virginiana | reverse complement strand
ATTATAAACCGTTAAGATTAGCTCAGGTTTTACTAGCTCCATGGGAGGATGGTGAGTCTCGAACCATCTGTGTAGAGACACTATAGTAAACCTGTGGGTGCTTGTTAGAGAACAAGTACACTGAACGTGACCAATATGAGTACAGCTTATGGAATTCTATTTGTATGTCAAAGGCTGCTCATGTGTATAGTCACAGTTGTAATCCTTAGACTTGAGACACCACTTGTTATCTTATATATGAATTGCTAGAGTTTGATAGTATCTTGTACACCCTTAATCATAAGGATGTAATCGGTGCTCATTAGCTCTAGTGAGTTATGTATGAAGATAGGTGAGTGTGCAATAGAGGATCACCACCCTTAATAAGAAAGGGCGAATGTCTTAGTTAGTTCACAGTTACTATCTCAATGGAGTCTTTAGCCAAAGCAGAAGGTTGCCAAGAAAAGTGTTTCAAGGGCATACCTAATTGAGATTATAATCTGGTGAATTAGTAACGCATGATTAAGTTAGGGTTTGACATGAATCCATACCCAACTAACTTAATCGAGACATTGTTTGGTGAGGGATTATTTATAGCACGAAGGGTTCATTTACATGTTCGTATATTCACCCACACCTAGGGTACGTCATGACATATTGCTAGATGTCACTCATGACTAGTGAAGGCCTAATGATAAGGGTTATCATTGAGGGCAAAATTGGAATTGTTCCAATCGAACCTAAAAATAGAAAGTTTCTATTTTGGGCGACATTGAGATGTCCCCTGCCACTACTAGGTTGGGATGAACCCAATGGGTCACACACAAAAGAACATAAGTGAGGTTGTTAAACTTGTGAGAGGGTTACATTCTAATTGATATATGTTTGGTTTTAATTAATTAAGGGTTAATTAATTAATAACTAAAAGGATATCTAATTCAAGAATGGGGATAACCTAAACGGGGTTTATGGTCATGCTAGCACTAGTAACCAAACACCCTAAGAAGAGGAGGGGCTTATTTAAAGAGAGTGAACCCTAGCTTTCAAGGAAGTATGCATCACATTCTCTCTCTCATGAATGCCGCCCCTCTCTCTCTCTCCCTCTCCATGCTTGTCTTTTTCAAGGGTTGAAAAATTCAAGAAGGTTTAGCGACTCTTGTGTTCGTGTGGACGTTCATTGGAGGCCACCATACTTTTGGGGCTCGAGGATTGAGCGAGGACGATCATCAAAGGAAGAGAATATCGCGAAGGAACAAATCAATGTAAGCTTTACTTTGATGTTTTTAATTTAAAGTTGATTCGATTCATCGATTAAGTGATTTCATGGTTGAATACAAAGGAAAAATTTTAAAACCTACCTTCCGCTGCATTCCTTGTTCGTATTCTTTCAACGTGCTCTATCATCCCCAAATCTACCTCCACTTCTTTTATGACATCATTTGGATGGTCTGCTAAAAAGTCAGCAAGGACTTGGCCTTTCACTGCTTTCTGTGGCATATATTTTATTGCATAACCTGATATAGCAAATGCCCATCTTCCAATCCTACTTCTAGAAATAGGTCTTGATAGCATATACTTTACTAAATCGGTTTTGGATATAACATACACAGTATTTGACATAAAGTAATGTTTAAGTTTATCCACAGTGTAAAACAAAGAAAGACAAGCTCTTTCTATTGGAGAATATCTTTGTTCAGTACATGTAAAGGTCTTACTTAAATAATAAACGGCCTGTTCATGGCCTTGTTCATTTACTTGTGCTAACATTGCACCCAGAGACCTCTCTGCAGTTGACAAATAAAGCCTCAAACTCTTATGTGGTACTGGAGGGATTAAAACTGGAGGCTTCGTAAGATATTCCTTAATCTGGTCGAAGGCCTTCTGATGTTCGGCCTCCCATTTAAACTCCTCGCAGGCCTTGAGCTTTAACAAAGGTGAGAAAATAGAAGTTCTTCCTGAAAGATTAGATATAAACCGACGCAGAAAATTAATTTGACCCATAAACTTCTGTAACTCATTCTTATTCATAGGTGGTTTAACTTCCCTAATGGCTTTTGACTTATTTTTATCCACCTCTATGCCTCTTTGGTGAACTAAATACCCAAGAAAGTTTCCAGCCCTAACTCCAAAGGCACATTTTGCTGGGTTCATCTTCAGTTTATATTTTCTCATTCTTTCGAAGGCCATTTTGAGATCTTTCAAATGATCAAGGTCTTCTTTTGATTTAACTACTATATCATCAATATAGACCTCAACGGATTTTCCTATTAAATCATGAAAAATAACATTCATTGCCTGCTGATATGTAGCTCCAGCATTAATAAGGCCAAATGGCATTTTTACCCATGCATACATTCCTATGGCTCCTGGACATCTAAAGGCCGTTTTATGAACGTCCTCTTCACTTATGAAGATCTGATTGTAACCAGAGTGGCCGTCCATAAAAGATAAGATCTTATGGCCGGCTGCTCTGTCAACTAATAAATCAGCTACAGGCATAGGGTATTCATCCTTAGGGGTTGCAAGATTCAAGTTTCTAAAATCTATACATACCCTAAGTTTGCCATTTTTCTTAACTACTGGAACAATATTTGAAACCCACTCAGCGTACCTTATTGGTTTGATGAAACCAGCTTTCAGCAGCCTCTCTATTTCATCTTTTATCTTCATGGTTACTTCCAAGGTCATCCTTCTTGGTGGTTGTTTGAAAGGCTTGAATCCAGGCTTTGTTGGCAAACGATGCTCCACCAATTTTCTGTCTAGGCCTGGCATTTCGTGATAATCCCAAGCGAAACAATCCTGGAATTCTTTAAGAAGTTTGATGATCTCTTCCTTAGTGTCTTTCTCCAAAAGGCCGCTCACAAAGGTTGGCCTTCTATTTTGGTCATCCCCCAAATTAATTTCTTCTAGTGGATCTTGGACCTCTGCTCTGAGGTCTTGTTGTTGTGCAGGTTCCACTTCAAGATCTTTCAAACTGAAACTGTCTTCTTTCATGACTTCAGCATCTTCTTCTAGTATACATTCAGCCTCTGATATTTCACATAGGCTTTCCTCTTTGTTATATACCAACAGTTTATTGAAAAGGTCTCGAATTAAACCTTTTCGTTGATCTTCAAATAGTCTGCAATTCATGGGATCTCTTCTATACTGCAGCTTGACAACGGCTGGTCAAGTAAAATCGCCCCAGGCCTTGTTGTCTCTTGTATCACTCTTTCCACCGCTCTTTTTGAGAAAAGGTCAATTGCTGTGGTCATTTCTTTGGGTTTCCCTTCTTTGTCAGTACCTATGAATTTGATTGGACCCACGTCTCCCCCATATAGATGAGCTTCTGTCGCATTGGATCCTGCAATAAAAGGTCTCTGGTCTGCCCATACTACTTCTACTTTGCTGCCGTTCCATAAGATTAAGAACTGATGTAGAGATGAGGGAACGCACCAATTGGAATGAATCCAATCCCTGCTAAGAAGTGCATTATACGATGCAGTCGAATCTACCACAAAAAAGGCAGATAAACATTCCCTGTTTCCAACCGCTAAGACCACTGGGAGAACTCCCTTGGTCTTTGTAATTCCACCTGAAAAATTCGCAACTGTCACATCTGTGGGTATAAGGTCTGATTCTGTCTTACCAAGCTTCTTCAAACTTGCACTTGGAAGAATGTTAACAGCCGCTCCGTTATCAACTAAAACCCTCTGCATAGGTCTCCCATCCATATGAACATTGATGAAAAGAGGCCTTAGGTGTTGAGTCATTTTCTCTGATGGTTTTTCAAAAACTATATTCTCTGACCTTTCTATTTCTCCATCTTCGTTGACCATTTCCACTTCTTCAATGACCACCGATGTACCCTTTGGCCTATGTTCTTCTTTCTCAATTTCGATAGGTTCCTCATCTTCTCTTGCTTTAAAGATTAATGGCAAAGTAAATGCCATGTTGCAACCCATCATCACTGGTGGAAGACTTCCAAATTGTAGCGAGAAATTGTCTTCATCACTGTCTAGCTTTAAACTTGTGTCGTTTTCATCATTTTCCACCATAAGGCCTTCCTGAGTCTCCGGTTGTCTGATTGTCTCACCCGATTGTGAGGAAAGACCTTGATCTTTATTAGTTGTTAAACCAAAAGATCTGTCTCTATCTCTTCAAGTGTCGAAATGATCCCTTTTGTAACGGTCTTCATCTCTACATTGTCGCCTTTTGAGACCTCTCGAACTTTCCTGTGGTCTCCATTAACAGTTACAGTTAGATTTTTACGTACCTCACTTGTGCCAGAATTTGAAGATGTTTGAAAAGATCTTCTGTACTCTGCCCTTCTTCTTTGAAACCTCCTCTTTTGCGTCCTGGTAAAAGGATATGGGAACTTAGGGTGTTCCAACCTGGTCCATACTCCTTCCCTAGTTAAAGGAGGTCTGATCATTCTCGATCTTTGGTTAGTAAAAACTTCCTGAGGCCTCTGTACTGGAACTTTCGGTACCCATCTTTTCTGGACACGAGGATAACCGTGGTGTCCTTGAGGTCTCTGAAAATGATAAGGCCTCATGAAAGGCCTTGGACGAGTTTCCAGATTCAGAGAATTATGGCAATTGCAACAAATCTGAGGTCTGGTAGGTTTTGGAATGAAGGGAACTCTTAGAGATTGAAAGTTCCAAGGTCTCTCGTTCCTGAACCAACGTTGCTGGAAATGTGGGAGATTTCTCGGATAATGATTTTGCACTTGGTTCCTCGACAAAGATCTTAAATCAGTTGAAGCTACGGCAATCTCAGCTATTGGGAACAGATCAGTGTTTACTGCCATGGCTTCTTTGTCCTTCTCAGGGAATCTTAAAAGGCCTTTGTCAATGCAATCCTGTATTACATGTCCGAAAACAACACAATTGTTAGTATCATGAGACCTTGTCGCATGCCATTTACAGAAATCCCCGGTTTCACGACCAGGAAGTTTATGGCCATCTAAAAGCCTGATAAATTTTCCGGTCAATAAGTGATCAAATATCTCAGATACTTTTGATAAATCGAATGAAAATTTTCGTTTAACATCCATGAGATTTTTCCTAACTTTTGGATCATGAGGGGCCTCCATATCTTTTTTCTTTAAGGCCTGACAAACAAAAGGTTTCCTAGCAATAACCTCGGCCAAATCTACTTCAAAATTCGGGTCATGATAATATGTCCCAAACGAAGAGGCTTTTCTCTGATCTTCTTCCCTCAAAAGCCTCTCATATCTAGACGCTCTAGCAGATAATTCAAAAAGGTCTTCGAAGTCCATGCCTTCGAATTTCTTTCGTAATTCTAGTTCAAGGCCATTTTGAGCGAGTTTGACAAACTCTTGCTCGGGTAAGTAGACAGTGCATCTATTTATGGCCTTTTTAAACCTTGATATGTATTGTTCTGCACTCTCACCTGATAACTGTCTAAACTTAGACAAATCGGTCATTGTTATTTCAGGTTCTGACCTATAGAATTGCATATGAAAACGCTCTTCCATTTGCCTCCAATTTAGAATTGAATTTGGAGGAAGACTTATATACCAAGTGAAAGCTGTTCCAGTCAAAGAATTGCCAAAAAGTCTCAATTTTAAGTTGTCATTGGCCGAAACCTCACCACATTGTATGGTAAAATGACCAATGTGCTCAATAGTGGACTGACCACCTTCCCCTGAAAACAAAGTGAATTCGGGTACCTTATAACCTCTAGGAAAGTCATTGCACTGGTCTATCCATTCAGGATATGGCTTTCTGTACAAAGGCCTTACAATTCTTCTCTGATTGCCTGCAGCAAGGCATTCTTGGACTATGTTAACAATGTCATTACGGTCAGGTGTATTACCTCTGTTAATATTTTCAAAAGGTCTTTCAGAAGCAAATGTCGGATTTTGAAAAATCTCATAAGGCCTCCCACCAGCAATGCTATTAAACGTACGTCCATTTTGCCCCCCGGGTATTTGGTTCGTAAAGTCATTCCCGTTAGCAGGTCTAAGTTAGCAGGTCTAAGTTTAAGGTCATCATCAGTCAAAGTATTTAGACCTTGATTCCCTCTTGTGTTTTGCCCTCCGGGCGTATTAATAAACAAAGGTTGTTTACCAATATTTTTTGACCCACAATCAGGCCCTAGATGAGGCCTTCTAGTTGTAGTGTGTGATCCTTCAAAGTTTGAACGATCAAGTTGGCCATTTCTCAAAGGAGGTGGAACATATGGCCTTTCATCCTCTATAGGACTGACTATTGGTGGGATAGGAGTAGATGAAGCAAGTTTAAAACCTTGGTTGCTAGACTCACCTTTCTCTGTTACATTTATTCCTGATTCTGAGGCTTTTTCTGCTGAAACATGAATTTTAAAAGCCTCTTTATCATTTGAACCACATGGTCGATTATTATCCCCCATTGTTTTCTTCATAAGACTTGTCATAATCTCAAAGAATTCTTTTTGTTGTTTAGATAGACTTTCACTCAACTTTTCAAACTGTAGTGACAAGACTTCGGTCATACGGTTAGGTATGTCTAGAATGGTCTTATACATATCATTTTGACTAATTTCTTACATAGAGTTTTCCTCCTCTTGAGAACCATCCGAAGATGTCCCATGACTTTCATTCGGATTAGTCATTGATCTTGTAACAGGTCTATTAGTCATTCAACACAAAGATGTCCCACCGGGCGTGCCAAAAAGGTGTTCCCTGTGTAAATGCTGCGGTCTTGAGACCTCTGGTGTAAGGTCTTGATGCGCGGGCGTGCCAGGGCTCGGAAAGCCCAAAGACCGTGTAAACACGACCTCTAGCACCTTCTAGGCCGAGAATCCAAGAAAGGTCTTAGATGCCTAGTCGGTCACTTTAAAATTAAAATGGGAATCAGGCGATTGACGAAAATCAGAGGTTAATCCTCTTGGGTTTTAGTGTTAACGAATCTAAAAGACTGAGAAATAATGACTGAATGAAAGAAAACAGATTAGAAATAAAAATATGCATTGACTGAAGTTAAACTAAATGGAATTGAAATGACAAAAGAAATATTACATTGATGAACTAGACGGGAAATGAATTCCATTGCTAATTGAAATAAAGCTTAGACTTATGAAATTAGAAATCAAAGGATGCAATTACAAACTAACCGAACAAACTAATGAACTGCTACTGAGGTGATTGATGAACTACTGCAAACGAAAGACTGTTGCTGCTGTAAACGAAAACTGTTACTGCTGTAAATGATGAACTGCTATGAACGCTGCTACTGGAGAATTAATGAAAAGAAATTTGCCATGGGCTGTTGGATTGACGTTGTGTGTTTTTGCTTGCTGCTGCTGCATCTTATTTATAGCAGTTTGGGCTGTTAACTGCCGTAGCCCATTCCTCCACTTCCTTGTTTGATGGCCCATGATCCATTATATCCATTTCCAAAAACTGCTCATGTCCACTTCCAGAAACTGACTAACCGTTTTATGCTTCTCATCAAGCTGCCACGTGGATAAATCTCCCCATATTCTAACAGCTTACATGGCATTATTCTATCCAATTTCGATATGCCTACGTGGCACTTCTATAATGCCTACATGGCATTTTTTACAGTAAACACCAACATATGTGTGTTATAGATGGCCTAGATGCATAGTGCGCATGCGCGCCAGTTCCTAACTTTATGTCTGACTTAAGTATTAGTGTCCTTTTGGCAAGTTCTAAATATCCTAGCGCGCTGCAGCAGGTTGGACCAGCTCTGCTACGTCCATAACTCCTCAAAAGTTTACCAAAACTACATTAATATAGGAGTATAGTAAAATGAGCTGAGATTTAGTGATAATTTAATCACGTACTCTTAGTTAGTGTACTTAATCATCACATGAGAGACCTTGATTTGTCTTTGAATTTGGCAAGGCAGTAAAATAAAACAGCTGGTGTTTTTATTTATTTTTTTATTCACTAATTAAATAAATAAATAATAGATCATCAAGATATGGTGAACGTATTTAACATGTTCCGCCGGTCCATTAATCCTAAAGGATTTTTCTAATATGGGTCCTCGTTATTTTAGAGGAAATGATGGTACGGAGACTGTAGACGACACTGACTTTAAGGTGCTCTAAAGTCCTCTCATGTTTGTTTGTTTGTTGTTCTCGTTTTTTTACCTAAAACAAAAGTCCTCGCACGTTACTATATTTGTGAACAAATGAAAGAAACTACCATGAAGGAAAGAGTATCACGACGCCTTAACTTTTGTCCTTAAACATGTTCAGAGAAACTACCATGCCTATGACATATTCCTATTTTTGTGATGTTACGGGAAAGAGTATCATGAACTAGGATTTTTTTAGACCAATATATATAGAGTTTCGGTCTAGTAAGTATGTAATGACTTTTTCGAAAGTCGGCATAAAATTCATATAAAATTGTGAGATGCATAAGTGGACACCAAATATTCAGTGAGGTGCCAACTACTTATTGATTGGTCAAATATCAAAAGTTTGACTGGTCAATAATTCAAATTCAAAACTGGCGGGTCACACAAGTAAGGGTGACTCACGAAAGTATAGGTCCATGACAAGTGACACATGTCAACACATGCGAGGCTACATTCATCACATATAAAGATTAAGTCTTCCACTTATTTTTAAATTAAATTAATTAGAAAATAATTTAAATAACTAATTTTTTAATTGGCTAAGATCATTTGAAGATAATCATCAATTTCTCTATAAATAGGAGACCCTCATTCAAGAAGGCGAGACTTTTCAAGAGTATTGAAGTGCTGCCAAACTCTAGACATTTAACAAGAGAGTCGAAGTTCTGTCAAACTCCAAATCTTCAAGCTTTCATCAATACTTTGAAAGATTCAACAAGCACAAGACACAAGTGCCAAATCTTCCACTCATGAAAAATCCGAAAGTCCCCAATTTACTTGATATATGGATTTCTTGGATTTGGATGATTTCAATTAATTAAAAAATAATCAATTCTCATATAACAAATATCAAACACATGGTAAGCAAAAGAATGAGCATCACAAGACAAGTAATTATCAAGATGGATCTATGAACAACAATATCATCTCATCATTCTTGATAATCAAATAACAACAAACAACAAAGAAATCAACCACAACACACAATATACGTGGAGAACCCAAATTGGGAAAAACCACGAGAAGAAAGCGAATGAAATCACTATGAAAATAGGATCTAGAGACTCGATGACAATACTATACCAACTTGAGTCCACAAACCATGTTGAAATCGATCCATTCGTATCACAATCCCCTCGAACGAGTCCACGAACAATCCATAGCATTTCCCGAGCTGAGCTCCACAACATGCGCTCTATGTATCGATCTCCATGACATGCAACACCAATCTTTACTGACAAAACACCTTGGAGTCCACCAAAGCCAATCTTGAATCCACAAGATCACAATCCAAAACTAATTGGATTACCCTCAAACCGAGTTATGTGATTTTTAGCAACCTTTGAAGCTCTAATTTATGGTGGGATTAAAGATCAAAAGGTCAAATCTCTATAAAAAATAGAGTAATTGTACACAAAGTACAAAACCAGATCTAAAGAGGAAGGAGGCAGGTTTCTCTCTCTTAAATCAGTCACTCTCCTTACCTTAAATGGAATAAAATGATGTATTTATAGGCCCAAGGATGACCTAGACGGGTCATAAGAAAAAAAGGTTAAAAATACCCTCAACAGAATCTGGAATTTTCATAAAAACACGATCTTGGATCGATCTAACAAAAGTTTGGATCGATCCAGATGCTTACACAACTTCTGGACTTCAATGAAAATCTAATTTAGATCGATCCAATAAAAGTTTGGATCGATCCAGAAGCTGCCAAGATTCTGGACCTAAATTCAAAATGAAATTAGATCGATCTAAAAAATTTGTGGATTGATCCAAATGCTACTTAGGTTCTGGACCTAAATTAAAATCGATGTTAGATCAATCTAGAAAAGCTTGGATCGATCCAATATGCAAGAAAATGATTTGAAGCAACTTTTTGATCAAACCATATTTTGATTTAAACCACTTAGCATATCAGGATCAATCACTAATCACCTATAGGGTAAATACTAGGTCTCTAATTAGAGCATGCAACCTTGAAGTGAATTTAAGGAGCTTTGACGATTGTCTTGAACTTTAGAGCATGAAACCTTGAAGTTTTCGACAAGTAAGCTTGAGGATGAGGACATTGACAACCGAGACTTACATTCATAAGAATAAGCCAACTCTAACAACTCCGAAACTTGATTCAAGAACAAGCGATCGTCACCCTTGAATCAAATTAAGGATTTCTGAAGCTCCATTCAAGAATAAGAGATCATCACTCTTGAATCAAATAAAGTCAAGAAAATCTCTTTGATTCAAAATCAAGCGGTCATCGCCCTTGGATCAAGATCAGGACAAAAATACTTGTTCGATCCGAGATCAAGCTATCCCAGCCCTTGGATCGTCAAGCCATCAAAGGAGAATTAATAAGAGGATTTTATTCTTTTTGTAAAGAATATACCCACAGAGAATTGTACCCATTATTTTTACAAATCAATATAAATTAAACTTGTCCATATTTTTCTTGTTCATTTAATTTCTGGACATGAAATTTGTGTGTACAACATATTTTGAAAAACCAACCGTTAATGGATTAGATACCCTTCTTATGGATGTCACGTCTACCAAAAATCATAGTGATTCGATGTAAGCATATCAAAGTACAGATCGTAAAAAATTTTGATCGCTGAAAACTGTCATAGTTTTTCTTAGTGACATATCTAAGAAACTGACAGTTGGATCATTGTGATTTTTGGCATGCCTGACATACACATGCATATGTAGACATCCATTTTTGACCATGGGAAGGGTCATTAATGGTTTCTTGTGATTTGAGGTGAAATATGGTGTCAAAACCCTAAGTTGCTAGTTTTACCATTGTGAGTAGTTAGATAGATGTCATTATCGTATGTAGGTTTTTAGGTCAGATTGAGTCGGTTCTTCTTGTACTTAGTTTTTAGAGAGTCTAGGAACATCTATGTTAAATTTCATGGCATTCTGAGCCAGGCTTGATAGGAAATAAGACATTTTGTGACTTAAAAGGTAGTACTGTCATTTGAATCACAAAAGCTCTGAATGACTGTCGATCTTGTCTTGAATGGTCTCGAGGCTTTGGCATGGATATTTAAGGTGTGTTTGGTAGCTAAGTTGATCAGTGGCAAGGTATGTTAAGCCTTCTGGCTCATGTTTGGCTCTTGAGGCCCAAAGGCCCATTTTAAAGTTCAGATTAGGGTTTTTCGACCGGGAATGATCGGAATTCGATCTTTTTATCAAACTGAGGTCTTTAAAGACTTCAAAACACTTTCTTAAAATGTTAAAACTTGTTTTGAAAAGAAGAAATGATTTCGAGAGCGATTGGTTAGCAGATTTTAAAACCTTAATTTGGGCCCGATAGGCCCTAAATAGCTAATCGGTTGAATTTTCTCTAAAACCTTGACTTTGGTCAATGCATTTTCACTTCAAACACTTCTTAAAACATGGATAATCGAATCACGATCGTTTTGGCGCTTGAATCGTCGAATTTGGACTTGAAACGAGCCCGAAAAGCCGAAAAAGCCGAAATCAGGTCGAAACGGGCTGAGACAGGCCCAAATAGGGCAAAATTGGGCTGCAAGCTCGATGGCCGTCCACCAAGGGACGGCTAACCGTCCTTGAGGGACGGCCAACCGTCCCAAGGTGGATGGTCACCCAAGCCAATAGCCTATACCTGCTATTTTTCAATCGTTTTGATTTTTGGGACTTTGCCAAGTGTCTAGCTCGGCCTTGGGGACTTTGGGACGAATTGGAAGACCTTGGAAGGCTGGTTTAGAGCCCTTGGATCATTCCTAAGAGATTTAAACTCATCCATTGATCAATTTCAAGTCCCTCTATAAATAGAGAGCCCTGAAATCAGTTTTAACACATCTCATAAGGTATTTAAAAAGCCAAATTGGTAGAGTAAAGCCTCAAGGCATTACACCAACCCCCTAAGCAACTTTAGTTGCATCTTTGAAGTCCTCGGAGTCCTTGGAGTTTGAAGAAAAGGCTAGAAGCAGAGGTGAAGAAGGCCAAAGAAAGGTTAGTATAATTAGTCATTGTTTTTTTGAATTTGCATATTTCTTCTTCTTCTTCTTCTTTTCTTTCATTCTTCTTTTATGTTCATATCATGCTAGGGATGGGTACCTAAGTTGGGTATTCAAAGGTTAGAGGTTAGTTGCATATAGGATAGTTAGTATGTAAATTTTTTCATAAGATTTTGCATATCAAGTTTGGTTGTTTTCAAAATAAGTTTTGCATATAGGGTTTTAGTCTTTATTTAGTATACATGTTAGCATTTTTTTTTTAGTATTATTTTGGTGAATTAATAATGGTTTTAAAGCCATTTAAAGTGTGTATTCAAATCTGTCCAGATTTGAATATCCACTTTAATGACTTAAACAACATTTTTAAATAACTTTTTGAATAGTTTTGCATATGATAATCTTAGTATATCATATTAGGTTGCATATTTGATCATTTATACATCTTTTTATTCATTATTTTCTTGAGTTTTAATTCATTTTAGAATCACTTTCAAATCTGTCCAAGGTTTAAAAGTGACTTTAAAGTAGATTAAAAGTCATTTTTAGGATCCAAACTAACATAGAAACATGCCTAGGTTCACATAGATAACTTAGATTGCATTTAGGACATTTTTCATGCATTGTGTATATTCTCCATTGCATATTTAGTGTATTTTCTATAAATTCCAGCATGCATAATGTTAGTATATTAGGTGTTTAGACTAACCTAAGACTAATTAGAGATCCTAGGATTAGGGGGGTTGCTTGACCCCACTTAGGACTGTCTTTTGTTGTAAGAATTACAATAGTAATCGAGTTCTACCTAATTTAGGGGTCTACTTCGAGAAAAACTCTAAAAGTAAGTGATTTTGAAAGTGGTTTAATTGGAATGAAATTCCATCTTTTATACAAAAAGTGTTTCGATCAAATTCAAACTCTCAAAGCTAGAGTCTTAGATAAGATAGAATTCTTTCGACTATGTGGTTCGTTACAATAAGAGAGTCCTAGGTAATCGAACTACGTGGACTTTGATTCTTATCAAGAAATTGGTAAGGTACGTAGGCAGTCAATAGGGCGCAACTCCAATCTTAGGTTGACCGTGTGTCTCCTAAGGTCTTTAGGTTTTATTTACTTTTTTATTATTATATATTATTATTGTTATATATTATTATTTGTATTTTGTGGTTGCTTAGATAAATAACATTGTTGTGATAAGATTTTGATAAAGCCCAAACTTAATTAGGAGACCTTTAATTAGGGTGAGGTGGGTGCCTACAAGGAGTTCCTTGGAACCTTCCCATTTCATAACCTAGCCCCCGAATCCAACTTTGATTCGAATACCATGCTTTTCCAAAATATGGGGTCATTATTTTATTGAAAATAAAACTCTTTTTATGGTTTCCTTGTTCCCTAAAAATAAGGTGGTGACTTCCAGTTTTTTGCAAACTTTTATCATTTTTCAAAAACCCAATCTTGAGTGGATAATAGAGAAGGACAAATGTGGATAATAGAGAATGATAAATCGAGACGGATAAAGATAATCCACAATCCATAATGATTCAAAAGTGAACGGCCTCCCGATCTGAGATGGTGTAGACATCCATTTTTGACCATGGGAAGAGTCATTAATGGTTGCCTGTGATTAGAGGTAAAATAAGGTATTAAAACCCTAAGTTGCCAGTTTTACCCTTGTGAGTAGTTAGTTAGAGGTCATTATCGCATGTAGTTTTTTAGGCCAGATTGAGTCGGTTCTTCTTGCATTTAGTTTTTAGAGAGTCTAGGAACATCCCTGTAAAATTCCAGGCTTGATAGAAAATAAGGCCTTTTGTGATTTGAAGGGCAGTACTGTCCTTTGAGTCACAAAAGCTCTGAATAACTGTCGATCTTGTCCCGAGTGGTCTTGAAGCTTTGGCATGGATATTTAAGGTGTGTTTGGTAGCTAAGTTGATCAGTGGCAAAGTCTGTTGAGCCTCTTAGCTTATGTTTGGCTCTTAAGGCCTAAAAGGCCATTTCAAGCTCAGATTAGGGTTTCAATCGGGAATGACTGGGATTCGATCCTTTTTATCAGTTCAAAGCCTTCAAAAGCTTTAAAAAACTTTCCAAAATGTTTCCAAAACATATTTCGAGAAGTAGAAATGGTTTTTACAACCAATCGATTAGTGGATTTCAAAACCTTAAAAGGGCCAGATAGGCCCAAAACAGCTAATCGGCTTGGTTTCTCTCAACCCCTTGACCATGGTTAAGGTTTTTCATCCTCAAACTCTTCTAGAAACATGGAGAATCGAATCATGATCGTTTTGGCGCTTGAATCGTCGAATTTGGACTTGAAACGAGCCCGAAAAGCCGAAAACAACCGAGACGGGTCGAGAGAGGCCCAAAAAATGGGTCAAAATTGGGATGAAGCTTGAATGACCATCCATCCCCGGACGGTTGGTCGTCCCTAGGGGACGGTTGGCCGTCCCAAGGTGGATGGTCACCTTAGATTTTGGCCTACAACTGCTATTTTTCAGTCTTTTGATTTCCTGGGACTTTGCCAAGTGTCTAGCTCGGCCCTGGGGACTTTGGGATGAATTGGAAGACCTTGGAAGGCTGGTTTAGAGCCCTTGGATCATTCCTAAGAGATTCAAACTGAACCTTTGATCAAATTCAAGTCCCTCTATAAATAGAGAGCCCTGAAATCAGTTTTAACACAACACATCAAGGCATTTAAAGAGCCAAATTGGTAGAGTAAAGCCTCAAGGCATTACACCAACCCCCTAAGCAACTTTTAGTTGCATCTTTGTAGTCCTTGGAGTCCTTGGAGTTTGAAGAAAAAGCTAGGAGCAAGGGAGAAGGAAG
>JAESVK010000655.1:778135-795953 GCA_017140935.1 Hamamelis virginiana | reverse complement strand
CGACCTACCCGGGATGGTCGGTATAATAGTCAGGCTGGGGCGTTACACCGCCCCTCTCTCTCTCTCCCTCTCCATGCTTGTCTTTTTCAAGTGTTGAAAAATTCAAGAAGGTTTTGCAACTCTTGTGTTCGTGTGGACGTTCATTGGAGGCCACCATTCTTTGGGGCTCGAGGATTGAGCGAGGACGATCATCAAAGGAAGAGAACATCGCAAAGGAACAAATCAATGTAAGCTTTACTTTAATGTTTTTAATTTAAAGTTGATTCGATTCATCTATTAAGAAGATTCATGGATGAATACATGGGGAAAAATTTTAAAACCTACCTTCCGCTGCGTTCCCATGGTGTATTCTTTCAGCGATCTTCTGAATGTAGATGTCACCTCTAGCAATAATCTCTTTGATTATGTGATATCGCCGCTCGATGTGTTTGGACTTCTGATGAGACATTGGTTCATTTGCTTGCGCAATAGCTCCATTGTTGTCACAATATAAAGATATAGGTGACTCAATGGTAGGAACAACTCCAAGTTCAGAGACGAACTTCCTAATCCAAACAGCTTCCTTGGCAGCTTCAGATGCTGCAATGTACTCATATGTCCCAGTAGTGGAATCCGCTGTAGTACTTTGCTTACAGCTCTTCCAACTAACTACTCCACCATTTAAGGTGAAGATATATCCAGAATTAGATATTCTATTATCAATATCTGATTAAAAATCTGAATCAGTATAACCATCAATTGTTAGCTCTCCTCCTCCATAGACAAGAATTAAATCCTTAGTCCTTCTTAAGTACTTAAGGATATTCTTGACTGCAATCCAGTTCTGAACCTGGATTAGATTAATATCTACTAGTCACACTCACAGCATGACTGATATCAGGTCGTGTACATAGCATAGCATACATAAGACTTCCAATAGCTGAAGCATATGGAATCTTTCTCATGCTATCTCTTTCCTCTAGTGTCTTGGGGCTCATGCCCCTGGAAAGATGAATTCCATGTCTGAAAGGAATTAAACCTCTCTTGGAATTCTCCATGTTGAACCTTTTCAACACTTTATCTATGTACATGGATTGGGAGAGTCTGAGCAACCTTCTAGATCTATCTCTGTAGACCTTTATACCTAGTATATAGGATGCTTCTCCCAAATCCTTCATGGAAAAGTTTTGTGAAAGCCAAAGCTTGACTGTTGATAACTTTCCTACATCATTCCCAATGAGTAGAATATCATCAACATATAGAATAAGAAAAGAAATTGCACTCCCACTAACCTTCTTGTACACACAAGGTTCATCCATGTTTTGAAGAAATCCAAACGATTTGATTGCTTCATTAAACCGGATGTTCCAACTTCTAGAAGCTTGTTTAAGTCCATAAATGGACCTCTGTAACTTGCACACTTTGTGGTCATCACCACTAGATGTAAAGCCTTCAGGCTGCTCCATATAAATGTCTTCCTCAATGTTTCCATTAAGGAAAGCAGTCTTTACATCCATTTGCCACATTTCATAGTCATGGTGTGCAGCTATAGATAACAAGATCCGAATGGATTTTAGCATAGCTACTGGCGAAAAGGTTTATTCATAGTCAACACCTTGTCTTTGTTTGTAACCTTTTGCCACTAGTCTTGCTTTGTAGGTCTCTACCTTTCCATCTGAGCCTATCTTCCTTTTGTAGATCCATTTGCAGCTAATAGGTACTATACCTTGTGGTGGATCTACTAAAGTCCAGACTTGGTTGGAATACATAGAATCCATTTCGGATTTCATGGCTTCTTGCCATCTTCTAGAATCGATGTCTAACATCGCCTCTTCATAGTTATTAGGATCATCTGGGTGTTCATTATCACCTAGGAACAATTCCTTATCCTCCTCATGAAGAAAGCCATATCTTTGAGGTGGTGCAAATATCCTAGTGGACCTACAAACAGGTTGTGTATCTTCAGGTACTGTCTCAATAGGGACAGGGTCTGTCTCAACAGGGACAAGTGGTGAGTCAGGATATGTTTGTGGCTCGTCAGAAATATCTGAAATCTCTTCAAGTTCTATCTTTCTACCTTTGCCTCCTTCTTGAATAAACTCTTTTTCAAGAAAAGTGGCAAACTTACTAACAAACACTTTCTGTTCATTAGGTTGGTAGAAGTAATATCCCAATGATTCTTTGGGATAACCCACAAACAAACATTTTTCTGATCTTGATTCAAGTTTATCCACATTATGTTTCTTAACATATGCTGGACAACCCCAAACCTTAAGATGATTAAGGCTTGGTTTCTTCCCATGCCATATCTCATATGGGGTTTTGGGGACAGACTTGGTAGGAACCCTATTTAATAAATATGCAGCAGTTTCAAGGGTATATCCCCAAAAGGAGATAGGTAAGTCAGTATAACTCATCATGGATCGAACCATATCTAATAAAGTTCGATTCCTTCTCTCAGATACACCATTTAACTGTGGTATTCTAGGAGGAGTTAACTGTGATAGAATGCCAGCCAACTTGAGATGATCCAAGAACTCAGTAGTTAAGTATTCACCTCCTCGATCTGATCGAAGAGCTTTAATACTCTTGTCAGTTTGTTTTTCTACTTCATATCTGAATTCTTTGAACTTTTCAAAAGCTTCAGATTTGTACTTCATTAAGTACACATATCCTTTACGTAAATGATCATCAGTAAAGGTAATGAAATAAGAAAAACCTCCTCTAGCTACTTTGCTCATTGGTCCACATACATCACTATTTATTAAACCCAGTGTATCTGCAGCCCTTTCACTGTGACCACTAAAGGGTGACTTGGTCATTTTACCCATGAGACAAGATTCATAAGTTGGATAGGGTACGAATACTAATGAACCCAATTGTCCATCCTTAACCAACTTGTTAATCCTATCTTCACTAATATGACCTAGTCTCAAATGCCACATATATGTTGGAATTTCATCATCTCTTGGTCTCTTAAGATTTCTTACATTCTTATCATTTTGCTCTATGTAATTAACATTACCATTAATATTTAAGAAGTAAAGACCGTTTAAATAAATGCCAGTAGCTACTAAATCATTATTTAGAGAAATGGAACAAATGTTTTTCCCAAAAACAATACTATAACCAGTTCTACATAATGCAGAAATAGAAATAATGTTCCTTATTATCTTTGGCATAAATAAACAATCAGCTAATTCTAAAATATCTCCGGATGGTAATGTCAAGAAGCAAGTCCCCATAGCTAATGGAGCAACTCTTGCTCCATTTCCCACTCGAAGGGTAACTTCTCCTTTACTCAGCCTTCTACTTTTCTTTAGATCCTGCATGGAGTTACATATATGTGAACTCGCACCAGAATCTAATACCCAAGTAGAAGCAGGACTAACAGATAAATTAGTTTTAATAAATAGAGCATCGGCCATACCTTCTAAAGGTTGGTTCTTTGTGGAAATCATGTACTTATTACAGTTCCCTTTCCAATGCCCAGTTTTGCCACAATGGAAACACTTTCCATAAGAATTAGCCTTTTCAGAATTGCCTTTTGTGGATTGATACTTTTCAAATCGAATCTGTTCACCATACAACTCTTGTAGATGAATGAGAATTGATTTAGCACTATCCATAGTGTCATGCTGCTTCTGAAGCCCATTGGTCATTGATGTTAACATGTAGCATCTAACCTGCATGTCATCCTCCCGCCACTTTCTAAAAGTGTCTCTTTCTTCCTCTGATGCACCATCAGGAAGGAATGCTGGCATAGGTTCATCAAGCACATAGGCAATCTTATCGGAATTGAGAACTATTCTCAAATTCCTCAGCCAATCCATAAAATTAGGTCCGGTCAGTCTATTGCTATCAAGAATTATGGTTAAGGAATTAAGGTGAGCCATTGGTGATCTACAAATAAAACAGAAAATCAGTTGATTCAAATATATAACCATCATTACTGGGTCTTAAGTATAATGGTATCTCCCACTATTTCTTCAAATCCCATACCACCTCAGAATAGGATTTGCGAATTTATCTAATAAATTCCTAG
The DNA here is from genome assembly GCA_017140935.1 of Hamamelis virginiana. Classification (NCBI taxonomy): domain Eukaryota; kingdom Viridiplantae; phylum Streptophyta; class Magnoliopsida; order Saxifragales; family Hamamelidaceae; genus Hamamelis; species Hamamelis virginiana. The sequence goes on along the minus strand of JAESVK010000655.1, from coordinate 791,929 downwards.
TGGGGATTGGAGTCCCATTGTGAATTAATAGTACCTCACATAATAGTTTCTTGGTCCATTAATTCCTAATGAGTAGATGACTCTTCATCTAATGCTTCTCAAGCAAGTCCCAATCATCCTTTTGCCTTTAGTTTTAATAAATCTCACATAATAGTTTCTTGACTTATTCAAACTAATTAAGTCATCCCCATCATTCATTATAAGTACGGTTAAACTAATATAAACCTCACATAATAGTTTCTTGGTCTATATTAGTTTGCCATCTCATAAATATCTCATATTTTAATAGGTTAATTAGAATCCAAATGTGTGAATAATCCCCTACATATCTGCAGCCATCATATCAAAACAAGGAGTTCTAATTAATCTACAATGATGGAAGGCTATGATAGGATATTCTTAATATTCCTTCATAATAACTTAATATTAATCTTTGAGGGGATTTAAGGTCTCATCATATTAAATTAAACATGCATCACATATATATAACATGCATCACATACATATAACATGCATCACATACATAAATATGTTATTATTATTTTTAGTCTTATAAATGTAATAGTAGAAGCTCCCACTATCTCTTTTAAAACATTTAACTTTTAAAGTCATGAGTAGCGAGGAGTCTCATGTATTACATTTAATCAATAGACATGAAATAATAATTAACATAGTGAGCGTTTAACATTCATCACATAAATAGGCTCTTGAATTGATTATGGACTTTATTTAAGGCTATAGGGAGGTAATATGGTGATTGCAAAATAAATGGAAAGCCCTAAACATGCATCTATGAAGTCTTCCACAAGCTCCATAGTCCTTCATGCTTCTTTTGTGCCACTCCATGCTCCAAGCCTCCATTCTTGATAATTACATATAAATAAAAAGAATACATAGACGGAAGAGGCATGCAAGCCCCATTTAAATTTACAATTACCAAAGAGGCATGCAAGCCCCAATTAAATTACAACCCATTTAAATAAATAAATAGCAGCCCCTAAATCACATCCATATGCGGCCAATCACATCCAATTAGTTTGGTCTTAAGTCCATAATCAACCCATTTTAACAATTACATTGATAAATAATCATATTGCAAGAATATAAGGCATAAGCAATGTATATATGGTAATTAATATTAATATATAAACCTTTAAATATTCATCTCATGAATATTATATTGTTTTAATCACATTAAAACAGTGGCATCATCATTTTAAATCTTATTTAAAATTCAAACAACTTTGAAAAATCAAAATAGAAAACTATTATAGTTAAGAGACTAAAATAGAAACCTAATTTGATTAAATCATCAAAATTAATTTTTAATCATCCCCTACTGTTTTAAACTCTTTAAAACATGTTTTTATATATAATAAAAATAATAGAATCATGGGAATATCAAAATTAATATTTGACAAAATTGGAATAGGAAACAAGTTCTAAACTTTTGCCTAAAACAATTTCTGGGTTACCAAAGCTTTGGGTTTTATGAATAGCCCTTAAAGAGGCTTTCATGACCATTTTAGGATTTTAATAACAACCTTATTAAGTCCCTAAAACAGTGGTAACATGGGGCTAATTAATTCAAAACACTAAGTATTAAAAAGATTACAAATTTTCAACATATTGAAAAATTCCAGCACCTATGATAATAGGCTAGTTAATCCCAAAAATCTTAGTGTGACCATATATGAATGATTTTTCATGAAAGAACTATTCTAACATGATTATCAATCAATATATTAATGAATTGAAGCATGATGGCTAAAAGAAAATCATTCGAAAACATTTTTCAATATTTATTTTGAAAACACAGTGTTGCTGGAAAAATCTGGACAGCAACTTGTATCAACTTTAAAATTATTTTTGAGCCATCAAATCTTCTCCAAAAATCATGAAATTAAATATGCAAGATGCTTATACAATGTACTAAACATCTATGGTCATGGATCATCCAAAACCAGCCCCTATTGTTTCAGATTTAACAAAACCTGAAAACCCATTTTCTGCAAAACCCATGTAGCCACCACTCCCTCACCATTGGGGATTTTCGGCCTCCTCTTTTATTTTGATTATTTTGTTTCTTAAACACGGATAATGCTAAATCAGTATTTAAACCATTATAATCAAACATGTAATCAACTCTTGATTAAAACAATAGAAAATAAAAAATAGAGATGAGGAAACCAAAACTATAGCAACCACCAACATTGCCGAACCTATGGTTAGGGTCTTGGGATTAAAAATCCCAGCCACTTAGGTTTAAACAATATTAAATCCACCATAGAATAGCTTATACAATACCAAATCATGATCGGCTCTGATACCACTGAAAGAATCCCATGGAAATGTGCGGAATAAAAATTTTTCTTCCATGGAATATAAACCAAGATCACATGATGATTGTATAAGCTATAAATCAATACTTTAAAAATGTAAACAACTTACATTGATAGCCTTAAGAGTAGGATTAAATGATTGTAGATCAGCCCCAAGTAGATGAAGGCCTCCAAGATTGATCCACACTAGTTGCAATCTCCAAGAGATGAGAGAGAGAGGAGATGGCTAGGGAATATTCACAAAACACTTTGATCCTATCTTCCCTTGGTGTGGTCGGCCCCCTTGTGTGTCTATCTATAGATGAGTGCTAGCTCTCTTAGATAGATGATAACTATATTTCAAATTTGAAATAAATCAAATTCAAAATATAAATGCAATGATAGATAATTAGTTATCTTATCTATAATTTGAAACCATTTCAAATTTAAATTTCAACTAACTTGAAATTCAATTAACTATTTGAAATATTTAATTATCTTGTCATCTCATGACAATTTCAAAATTCAAATTTCAAATTTCAAATTTCAAATTTCAAAATTTCAAATTTCAAAAAATTCAAAATTCAAATTTCAAATTTCAAATTTCAAATTTCAAAAACTTGAAATTCTAGTTAATTGATATTTGCATATTATTCTCTCTTCTTCTTTAAATGAAGCTACCAACTATATGTGTGTGACCTCTTAGGTTCACAACAACCTAGTAGTAGGAATTAGGATAATAAATTATCCTTCAAATAAAACTACTTTTATTTAAGGTTCAAATTAGAACTCTTCTAATTTCATTTTTGAGAAATCAATTTCTCTTTGGCCTCTACTAGTCCTGAGTGACATCTAGCAATATGTCAAGACACACCCTAGGTTGTGTGAAGGTTAATCATAACACAGTGAACCCTTCAGTTACAATTAAGATACAATTTGATCCTTCCATCAAACAATGCCTTAGTTAAATTACTTGGGTATTAGATAATATGTCAAACCCTAATTTAACATTTTGTATGTGATTCTCAAAATATAAATTCAACCTTGGGATACTCAAGAAACAGTTTTCTTATTCCCAACTGCTTTGGCCAAAGACTTATATGAATTATATCTTTGAGAATAATACGAGGCATTCCCTCTCTTTACTGAGAGTGATAGATTCCTTGTTGTACACTCATATGTCCCCATGACAGGTATACTAGGGCCAATGAGTACATACACAAATTCCATGGTTAGGATATGTACATTGTACTATCAAACCCTAATACCCTAACACAGGACATCTATGGTGCCTCAGGTCTAAGGATCACTTGCATCATTGTAACCCTGAGTTGTTGTTTGACATGTAAGTAAAACTCCATTCAACAAACTCAATCAATGATCACATTCAGTATACTTGTTCTCAAACAAGCACCCACAGGTTTGTCCTAGTGTCATTACACAAATGACTTGAGACTAGTCATGCTCCATATTGAGCAGACATAACCTGTGCTAGTCTATCTGGATTATTAATGCCCAATAAATAATCCTATGACTAGGAATATCTAAGAAAGAAATCTTTAACAATATAAGTCTCCTAATCTCAACTCTTGAGATCTTATATTGACATTCCTTCTAAGGACTTATCGTGAATATAATAACAGAAGAATACATGATAATCAAAAGCCCATTTTATTAATGAATAATAATAATACATGAATCAACTTTATGTCCTAAATTAAACCAGTGAGATTGGCTATTAGGGCATATTACTAACAGTTATCCTCAAGAAGCATTTTGAGAATAAAACCTGCATGACCTTCAGGACCACCGATATGCATGGGAAAGTTCGTTACTTAGCCATTTATCCAAGGCAACCATGAGTCACCTAATGTTTTAAGTCAAGATTGGCTTCTGTCAAGTCTACTGTAGATGACGGGTCAGGAAATGAGGTTGATATCATAGAATGGGAAGATTTGATGAATACACCCGAAGAAATAGCAGATATTTGGGCCAGCGATGAGGAAGATGTTAACCATGTCACTAGGGGAGGTCGCCATTTCAAACCTATTCACTTGGAATCCGATAATCCCTTAGGAGAGTTAGAAAGACCCAAACGCATTGAAGTTCAAGAAGAAGAGGAAGAGATACTAAAACAGCTCAAGCGGACTCAAGCCAATATCACTATCTAGGGGCTTTTGACGGCTTCTCAAAAACACCAGCAGACAGTACTTAGGCTACTCAATCAAGTTCAAATTCCCATCGATACTTCACCCGAGGATTTAGTCGGTTTGGTTAGTCCAGTTCAGCATAGGCAGTCGATATCCTTCACAGAGTCAGAGCTTCTGAAGAAGGGACCCCATCATTTGCAAGCCTTATATGTCACGGTGGATACCATGGGCAAGAGATTCAATTCCTACTGTATTGATAAATAATGGGTCAGCCTTAAATGTATGTCCTCTCAGCACTGCTACTTCCTTAGGCATTGAACCGTCAAAATCCACACCGTCAGGGCAAACTGAAAGAGCATATGACAATACTCGAAGGGAAGTGATTGGCATGGTTACCTTACCTTTGGTCATTGGGCCCGTAGAATTCTAAGTCGATTTCCAGATATTAGATGTGCCTGCTTGTTTCAACCTCTTACTTGGTAGACCCTGGATTCATCCAATTGGGGCTGTGCCTTCCTCTCTCCATCAAAAAGTTAAGTTCCCCTACAAAGGCTCAGTAGTGACGTTGAAGGGAGATTCTGAGATCACTCCTACCCGTGTACCTATCTGTGAGATCAAGCCCGAGTTCGAAGAGGTACCATTGACAGGCTTTGAATATATACAGTGTGTAGAGGTTGAGCCAGGATGTAAAGAGAAAATGGTGTTAGATTACAGTCCATACGGAAATATACAAGTGGGCCAGATCATGAAAGATATGGGCTTCTTTCCAGGATTGGGCTTAGGTCGTCGTCATCAAGGCACACCTAGTCCCATCAAGTATCCCTCAGCAATCTACCCTTTTGGATTGGGCTATCAAAGTACCGAAGCTGACAGAAAAGAGATGACACATAAAAGAAGAGATAGACAGTTGGCCAAAGAAGAGGGACGAGCCTCTAACATCACTTTGAAACATTACCGTCCCACTCTGAATGGGGCTTTTGTCAAAGAAGGAGATGATTTCCCTTATTGTCGATTCCCTGAGCCTATTTACCTTGAAGATCAGAAAACCAAAGTTCCTGGGTTTGAAATCTTCTTCAACACTCCACTACTTCTCTCTCTAACTACCATCATAGCCAAAGAGCATACAGAGTTTGACTGGGTCGACCATATCGATGAAGTCGCCATAGGGGCAATGTTCAAAGAGATCACTTGCATTGAAGAGCATGTTCATGAACACGATCCTATCCACCTCATTGAAGATACTATCAGTCCATTGACCAATTGGAGCCTTGCGTATGAACCTCGAGTTGAAGACTCAGTCGCGGAAGATTCACTCCCATCAGATGATAGCTTGTAGGATTTCTATGTTTTCTTTCCATAGGATTGTAGAATAGTGCTTTTATTTTTATTTTTCAATAAAATCATCCCTCCTCTGTTAGGAGGCGAATGATAGTTTAGTTTGTGTTATCCTTCTTTCTTCATGATTAATAAAGTACTCATTTTCTTTATTATTCTCATTTGCAGTTTGTTTCTCCTTTCTTCTATGGGTATATATGACATGAGCATAGATCCTAGAGAGGATGTTCCCCCTAAGTTTGTACAACGAAAGGAAATGAAACATGCTCGACCTAATGTGGATGAATTAATATCAGTTAATTTAGGATCCGATGAATCACCTAAGATAATTAACATTGATTATTGGTAGGATTATTGAGAGAGAATATAGAAGTTTTACCGTGATCGTACAAGGATATGCCAGGGATTGACACCGACATAGTACTGCACTTCATCCCTACTGACCCAAAAGTTAAGCCAATTAAGCAGAAGTTGAGAAGAATAAAGCCGGAGTGGGCACTTAAAATCAAAGATGAAGTAATGAAACAAATGAATGCTGGATTTCTTTAAGTAGTAGAGTACCCAGAATGGTTAGCCAACATTGTGCCGGTGCCTAAGAAGGATGGGAAAGTTAGAATGTGCGTAGACTTTCGGGTTTTGAACAAGGCATGCCCTAAAGATGACTTCCCATTGCCACGCATAGATATCCTGGTAGATAGTACCGCTGGTTATGCACTATTATCCTTTATGGACTGGTTCTCGGGTTATAATAAGATAAAGATGGCCCCTCAGGATACGGAGAAAACTTCCTTCATCACTCAATGGGGGACCTTCTGCTATCGAGTTATGCCCTTCGGCTTAAAGAACGCTGGTTCTACCTATCAGAGAATGGCAACCACCTTGTTACATGATATGATTCATAAGGAAGTCGAGGTGTATGTGGATGACATGATCGTGAAGTCTAGGGATCGAGAAGGTCATTTTGGGCTTTAAGTAAGTTTATTTAAAGGATTAAACAGTATAATTTGAGACTAAATCCCCATAAATGTGCTTTTGGAGTAACCGCCAGGAAGTTATTGGGATTCATGATCACACAGAAGGGAATAGAAGTTGACCCGGGAAAGATTAAAGCCATCACGGAGATGCAGCCACCAAAGACTGAAAAAGAGATTCGAGGGTTCTTAGGCAAAGTTCAGTTTATGAGTCAATTCATAGCAAAACTGACCATGACACGTGTCAAGAAGCCTTTGAAACCATTAAGAGGTATTTAAGCAACCCACCGATATTAGTTCCCCCATGGCAAGGTGAGCCTCTGCTATTCTATCTAGCACTCACTGAAACTGCGATGAGAGCTATGTTAGCTCAGTATCTACCAGAATCCCGAAAGGAGAACGCGGTGTACTATTTGAGTAAGACGATGACTGACTACGAGGTTAAGTACGACGCATTAGAGAAGACATGTGTGGCATTGGTGTGGCTCACCCAAAAACTCCACCATTACATGCTGTCTTTTCAAGTACAACTAGTTAGTCGCATGGACCCCTTGAAGTACTTATTGGAGAAGCCGGTATTATCCTATAGGACAGCTCATTGGTTGTTGTTGCTATTAGAGTTCGACATCCGGTATGTAGTACAGAAGTCAGTAAAAGGGAGAGCAGTGGCAGAGTTTCTAACAGAGCATCCGTCGTCAGTAGGAAAACCATCTTAGTACCATTTCCCCGACGAAGAGATTCTAGAAGTGAGTAAGGAACCTTGGAAAGTATTCTTTGACGGAGCTTATAATAGGAGGGGATGTGGAATAGGCGCGTTGTTAGTCACACCGAAGGATAATCTAATACTATTATCTGTTAGGTTATTGTTCGATGCCAATAATAATATAGCCGAATATAAAGCTTGCATCCTAGCATTGAAAACTGCCTTGGAGTTGGGCGTGGAAGAATTAGAAGTATATGGGGCTTCCGCCTTGATCATATGTTAGACTAGAGGAGAATGGAAGACTCGTGATAAGAAGTTATTACCTTACCATGAATACTTAGAGACTTTGGTGAAAGAATTCCGTCGAATTGACTTCTTTTATCTATTTAGGTTAAATAATAAGTTTGAGGATGCCTTAACCACTCTAGCATCCATGGTAGATATCCTTAAAGATGAAGGTGTAACTCCTCTCATCATCGAGTCACGGGAAGAGCCAGCCTACTGTTGTGTCATACAAGAAAGGGAGCCGAATGATGGAAAACCGTGGTATTACGATATCCAACAGTTTGTAGAGAAAGGGGAGTACCTGAAAGAGGCGTCATCCATATACAGGAAGACCATAAAAAGATCAGTATATTCTGTGTGGAGGAAAGCTGTACAAAAGATCATACAATGGGATGCATCTGTTGTGCGTCAGTATACAAGAAGCAGAAATAATAGTGTTATAGGTGCATGAAGGGGCTGGGGCTCCGCATATGAACGGATACATATTGGCCAAGAAGATCTTAAGATTATGATATTATTGGTCGACCATGGAGATGGATTGCCATCTACACGTCAAGAAATGTCATAAATGTCAAGTATTTTCAAGGGGAAAGCATCAACCATCGATGCCTCTCACTACCATGTCTTCGCCTTGGCCATTTGCAACATGGGGCATTGACATCATTGGCAAGGTAACCCCCACAACATCGAATGTGCATAAGTATATTCTGGTTGCTATAAATTATTTTACCAACTGGGTAGAAGCTGCATCCTACAAAACATTGAATGCCAAACAAGTAGCAAAGTTCATACAGAATAACATCATCTATCGATATGGAGTGCCTCACGAGTTCATCTCTGATAATAGACAACATTTTCGAAAGGAAACCGAAGAGCTCTTGCAGAAGTATAGTATCAAACATCATCGCACATCTCCTTATAGACCGTAGACAAAGGGGGCCGTCGAAGCAGCAAATAAAAAGCTCAAGTCGATCCTAAAGAAGACTACCGAGTCCTACATTGATTGGCATGAGAAGTTACCATTGGCATTATGGGATTATCGTACTTCTATTAGAGCTTCAATAGAGGCTACCCCCTTTTCGTTTGTGTATGGAATGAAAGCAGTATTACCCATAGAATTAGAAGTCCCATCACTAAGGATTGCTATGTAGAGTCAGCTGACAGAAACATAATGGGTAAGGAACCGATATGAAGAGTTAGCTCTACTGGATGAAAGGCGATTGAGAGCGCTTTACCACATTCAAGGGTATCAAAGAAGAATAACCAAGGTGTTTGGCAAGAAAGTGAAGAACCGAGGTTTGAAGAAAGGGGATTTGGTATTAAAGGAGATTCGAGCACGAATACACAACCTACGAGGAAAGTTCAAGCCAACATGGGTAGGCCCTTATATAATCAAAGAGATACTGTCAGGCGGAGCAGTGAAAATTTCAGACATTGACGGGAATGAATTCTCTCAACCTACCAATTTAGATCAATTGAAGAAGTACCACATATAAAAAAAATATATAATAATAAAAAATAAAAAAGAGCCCGCTAGGTAGAAAACCCGAAAGGGCTGCTTAGGCAAAAGTTAGGGCATTCAACAAAAAAAAAACAATTTGAGAAATAGACTTCTTCAACTTGATCTATGAACTACGAAGACCTGATTCCCCAAAATATCACAATGAGTTAAGAAAAAATGACAAGAGAATGCATCAAGGACGGGAATAAGTAGGCAACCCATAAAGTTACTTTGGGTGCAGTATATTTCTTGTAAAAACATCAAGAGTTTGGTTCATTTTTAATTATTAAGGGATATTCGTTGAGATTTTAATAAAATTGATATCTATTCATCCATAAAGGGAAGAAACTTTTTGAAAGATTTATTACATGCCATATGTGTCCATAATTCTTATTTCTTATAGTTCTCACATCCATTCTAAAATAAAAAAAAAAAAAAAGAAATTCCTAGTGTACTCTAAGTCCTCGCTCTGTGGGCTTAGGCTTAATCTTCATTCCTTTTCTTTCTCTTAACCGTCCTAACTCACGACACATCTGATTGGAGTGATGAATCTGCTAACCGAGTTGCAACTTGAGAATCATAAACGAGGCTTCGAGCCTTATTTTTCATAGCCTGCACCTTTGAACCCAAGTCCTGTTTAAGCTAAGCCCGATACCCCTCATTATGTCTAAAAAGCCCAATAAGATCCCCCATCTGAATCATGGACAAACCTGAAGCCCATTTCTTTGTAGCCCATAATACTAAAGAAGGAGTAGCCATTTCCACCCCATGGACATGCCCTTTGATAGGGAGGTTTATTTGAGCACAACCCATTTGGCGAAGTACGCGGGAAGCCCAGTAGAACAATGTATGCTTTAGGCCCATAAGCTTCACCTGACAACACCTAGAAGTGTGTAACACATACTCCTCACCACAGTCCCAAATAGCCACATGCCACTGAATATCTCTTCAAGATAGAGAAGTGAAGAAGATGATCATATCCTGAATCGAGCGTCCCTCGAGAGACATAAGCCTTCGTGAACAATAATTATGAGGTAGGTGCTTAGGCCCATCAAGAGGAGTGATCAATTTGAGTCTTTCAACCAACCACATCTGTAGAAGAATGAGGCTACCCTCAATGTGTGGAGAAGAACGTGAGTGAAAGTGGTCGAGCCCGTTCAGAGTTTCAGCAAGTACTAAAAGGATAATATTATGTGATTTCGATAGTGGTAGAATGAGCTCACATGTTTCGATGGGTATGGAAGGTGTCCCATTCGAAACAAGGAAACAACCCAATATGCATAAGGCAAGTGCGTACTGGGTAGGCCTATGAAGGGCTAGTGATTTTCCCCCCTCCCGCAAGAAATATGAAGCAAGCTTAAGAAGATTTATGGAGTTGTCATGAATAAATGTAGAAGCTTCCCTAGGTGAAAGTTCAAAGAGAGAAGAGAAGGTTTGGAAATAACCTCGACGAATGGTAGGAAAGATGAAAGGGCCACTAGTAGAAACATCCATCAAAGCACAGAACTCTTCAAATAAAGGACATACCTCCTCATAGTTGAAGCGAAATACATGAAACTCGGGGTCCCAGAAATGAATCACAGAGTTGAGAAGTTTGTCTTCAAGTTTCACGAAAGAGAGAGAACCACGAAGTCAAGCCAAATCGTGCGAACACTTTCTTATCTTCCGCTCGCATTCTTGCTACGAATAGGTTGAGAATAAACTTGAGAGCTTCCATTATGTTGAGTGTGACGAAAGTGAGCCTAGGGGTGTGTTTTTATAGCCTTTTGGCAAGAAAATCGAGTTAGAATCGAAGTAGGACACCCGAAAAATTAAAAATTGTCAAAATAGGCAAAATTTAGAAACTGGGGTCGTTGACCATCCCACTAGGGACGGCCAACCATCCCCTAGGGATGGCCAACCATCCATGGGGGGATGGTAATCCCTCCCCGACTCCAAATTTCGCCTAATTTTGACTTTTTGACTCCTTGTTCGACTTTTAGCTCAATTTTCATCAATTTTGACCTATTTTCGGGTTAGAATTGAACTAAAAAGGCAATTGAAACATATTTATATTCTCATTGGGATATAATTACACATTGATCAGGGTTTTTAGTGCATACATATAAGAGAAATTACATAGAAAATCCTAAGCGGGCCTCTCTTGGGCCCAATAGTACAAAATCATATTCACCGGGATGATTTCCTCATTCTCCGTGAACCCGACGCCTCGTGATCCCTTCGCGATCCATGGTGCTCCTGTGAAAGCTGGCTCGAAGCTTGCAAACCCAAAGTTTGGGTGAGATTGGTGAAGAATGAAATTGTTGGTGATTGAAAGAGTGGAGTGAAAGTTACCTGTGCGGCTATATTCGCATTATGTGCATCGAGATCATCATCTGAATCTCTCTAGTCAATGTTGCGTTATAAGCCAAACACTCTTCGGTGTATGATGTAGGCACCTGTAAAGGACAGAAGATTCAAAGATTAGGAAGGAAAGAGCAATATATGACAAATGATGAAAGTATGATGATTACCGAGGTATAATAAGGATCGAGATGAAGATATTCATAGTAAGGCACGCGTGTGATTGGTCTTTGAACAAAGTTGCCATTCTCAATGACTTGCACCTGCCAAGGAATAGGTGGCAAAGGAGGAGCAGAAGATGAAGACTCGCCATTATCATGAGTCGCAGCAGTTGTAGAGTGAGAAGCATGCCCTCGGACTCGATGACCCTGCCAAAGGAAGAGATATGAGAAACATTTTGTGAGAAAAGGGATAAAGCAACCAAGAGAAAGTTCAATACCTCAGTAGGTGGAAACCCTGACACCAATGGACCATCAGATAGTGCTGACAGAATATGCGATAATCCTCATGCTGATGATAAAAAGCATCCGCGAATACACCAGCCATGGCATCTGCTAAGGCATGGCTTGTCAAACTATCAGCATGCCTCATAGAGGGAGGAGGTGCATGAGGCACACGAGCAGTAGAAAAAGCCCCATAAACCTAATGACGTACTCTCTCCCTAAGGTACCAATATCTACCAAAAGGCCCCTCAAATAGGATTCTTTTATGCGACATCTCAACCACAGAACCAAGCTGAGCATACATAGTACCTTTCCAATGGTACCAAGGGTCCCATCTCACCTGAAGATAACACGTGTTAGAGAAAATTTGAATATTATGGGAAGATAGTAGAAGGTGGTACCTTGTCAGGATGCATCCCTACAAGAAAGGCACAACTATAGGCATAGTCATGCCTGTGGGTGATTGCTCACAATCATAGGCCCTAACTTGATATATGTTACCCCTATTTATCCTTTAATTATGGGGTAATCGATTAGGTTTTTACATGAATAACTCACTGATGGTGTTTTCGATCTTATGGCAGGTTTTTGGCCCAAAGAAGTCCTGTTCGTATGCTTTTCTATGAAGCCTGGACTAAGGGAAAACATGACAATGAGCTGAGGAAGCATTCGACATTGATTCAAGCTGAATTGAAGCAGATTGGCTCACCTATCGATAGATGGCTATGGGTATCGATAGGCGAGGGCCCCTGTCAACCAATTTTTGGAGTTCAGTCAAGATCTATCGATAGGCACTTTCACCTATCGATAGTAGAAAGCTGCCGCCCTTCTATTTCTCGGACTCAAAGACACACCTATTGATAGGCACTATGACCGCTATTGATAGGTGCCAAGTGCTGACCAAGGGCGATTTCCATATTTGAGTTCTCTATCGATAGAAGTTCATCCCCTATCGATAGATGTTCTTGTTGTGCCTGGGCGATTTTCATTTTTCGAGTTCTCTATCGATAGGTGGATGACCGCTATCGATAGAGGAACCCCTGTATTCGACTAATTTGAGACATTTTCTTGTAAATAGTTGGTATTTGAGGGATATTTTGGTCGTTTCACCCCCTAGGGTTTGGCTAGACTATAAATAGAAAGTTTTTAGAAAGAGAGAGAGCAGCTTTTTTTGGAAAGTTTCCTGTTTTGGTATATTTTAGGATTTAGGGATTTTCTTGCCACTTTCTCGGAAACCAAACACCCCTAAATCTCTTCTAAAGGCCTTGCGTTCAAACTATGTGGTGGAGGAGCGTTCGACGATCGTCGATCTACTGCATGGCCGGCTAGGTCTCTTGGCTATGGGGCTTGGAGAAGGTTTTGGGTGAGGTTTTTGTTACTGTTTGTAATTAATGTTATTGAACTTCGAGATAGATTTGTATTCGTAGATCTTTGTTTATAAAATCGTATTTATCATAATTGTATTAGTTTTCTGTGATTACTATTGCAATCGAATGCAAGTGGTGATTTCGATAATGGATGATTGAGTAAATAACGGTTTGATCGTTAGCATAGGTTATGCATTCTCGATGAGCTTTGATAGACTATGCCTTTTGATTGATCATTAGGTATTTAATCTTCCGTATCTTTTAGGTTAACCTAATCTTGTAGTTTAGGTTTTCCATTATCCCGTAGTTATATAGCATTTTCCATTATGAACGGTACATGCTCACCCTAATCCGATCCAACCCCATTGCCATTCT
>JAESVK010000655.1:732792-750300 GCA_017140935.1 Hamamelis virginiana | reverse complement strand
TAGGCTAAAATATACGAGAGGATCGATCCTGCAAAAATGACCGGATCGATCCAAAGTCCTCTGCCTCTAGGATCGATCCGGGCACGAAAGCTGGATCGATCCCATTCTGCAGTTCACAAATAGGATCGATCCTACCAAAAATGCCGGATCGATCCAAAATGTTCCATAAGTCAATTTTAAAAGATTTTCAATGGAAAATGACTTATGTGCATATAAGGATCATACTTAGGTGAATGGGGCACTTTAAATCACTTATGGTCATATTGCCAACCTAGGTACTAAGTCGAACTTACCTTCCTAGGAATTTAAACCAAAACGGAATACATAACAAGCTTGAGCACTTGATATTAACGAGAAGTTGTGTTACTTTCGAGCTTGATGTAGTCACTGATCTTTCAGGAATTACTGGCTTGAGTTCAATCACAGACACTGGCTTTTGTCAGTCGAATTAGCCAACATATACATATGGTATACCTAACAGATTGTACACACTTTATGTGCTAAACAATCTATTTTCAAAAAAAAAAAAATACCATAAGTCATTTTATGAATCAATTTGTGTGCTTTTGATTTTATGTTATGAGTTGGCATAATCCATCAATATTCCATGTGATTCTTTTCATGAGAAATGTGTTGAAATGAAAACCCCACGAGAATGGATTTTAAATAAAAACCTTGAACTGAGTACTTAGCATGAGTAAATTTTGAAGTAAAAACCACTTAAAAGTCAAGACATTTAAGTGAATGATGTTTTGAGTGAAAAAATAAGCTAAGTCCCAATTCATGAAAATTTTGGATATATGCACACTTGAAATGTTTTGAAAACTTGTCATGATATGAAAAATTATTTTTGAAAATATTTGGAAAAACATGACACGATGAATTGCTTTAAAAAATTGAAAATTGCCCTCTTTTGGGCATTTTATCAAACACTTAGTGTGCATATATTTGAAATAAGTTATGAAAACTTGTCATGATGCTTTGAAAGTATCCAAATGATGTTAGAAACAAATTTGAGTCATGACATGAAGAATTTGAATTAAAAAATCAAATTTTAAGTTCTCTTGGGAATTTTATCAAACACTTGGTAGGCAACATTTCAAGCTTGTGAAGCTAATGAAATGGGGCTCTCAAACTTTTCCAAATAAAAATTTCATGAATATAAGTCATCAAGCAATATCCAAAGATCAATATTGAAGCATCTAGATATTGAAAATTCAAAGGAAATGCATCGAAGGTGAGCTTACCTCTTGTGTGGTCTGGATATAGGATCGATGGGTTTGGGGCTCCAATAGCAAGCTTGTGTTGTTAGGATCATGTGATGGTGCCTTGTAATTCTTTATCTTCATATAAGGATACTTTGAGGATTCATTACTCCTATTTGCCATGAGTATGAGTAGTGGAGGAGCTTGAGAAAATGGATATGTGTGGATGTGTATTTGGGTTTTGGATCCCAAATTTGGAATACAAGGATGAAATCCTAGGTTTTGATTCACAAATTGAAGTGAGTAGCAACACTAGAAGTATTTGGAAATTGAATTGGATAGAATGAAATCAAATTTGATGGATTTTTGCAAGAAATTGGAAATTCTAGAGAGAGAAAGTCTCAAAATTGGGGAGGAGATGAAGTGAATGAGCAATTTGGGGCTTGATAGCCTAAAAAGTGGAGAAGTGGCTCGGGTGGCCGTCCACTAGGGGACGGCTGGCCGTCCACCTTGGACGGTTGGCCATCCTCAAGTGGATGGTCATCCAATTTGAAGCCCTAATTTTAATTATTTTGGGCTTTTGAGGCCCATTTAGCCCATTTGGCCCATTTTGGACCCATTTTGGCCTATTTTGACTAATTTTCTTTCAAATTTTGATTTAGGAAAGTCCATTTGATTGAGATTGAAGATTATTTGATGCGTGGATAAGAAATGAAAAGGAGTTTGTGCATGCAAAGATAAGATTTGAGTGATTGTGAATAGGAAAGTTCACATAAAATGCTAAGTTTTTGGTTGAAAACCATGAGATATGAAAGTGGATGATGAAGGTAATGTGTGAACAAGGTTGGTAATCGTGGAATGTTTACTAGCACAAGTGAAAAGATGAGATTGTAAAGCCCATGAAGGGATTGTGGAGATAAAATAGCCCATGAAAGGTTTGTGAAAGAAAAAGGCCCACTTTGGAGGCCCAATTCAATAAAGGTTATGTAGATTGCATAAGATGATGAAAAGCACACATGAAATGTGTATGAGAATGATGATAAGTGATGTTGATGATGTTGTGGAGTGCATGTGTTGATAGTAATTTGAAGTTATCAAAGAGAATTGGAAAATGTGATGATAAGAAAATTGGAAACATGTGTTGAGGTTTCCTCTTAAGGTTCACTATGAAGGCTTAATTGCCAAAGTGTTTTCGATCAATTTGCTTGAAAAATGGATTTCACAGATGAAAAGCTTAAAAAGATTTTCTAATTTTAGATTGTTCCCGGTGTAGAATTCGGTCTCGAGACCTTAAGAATAAGGTCTCTGTGCTGGCGTGCCAAGGCCAGTTAAAGCCTAAGAGACCGTTTTGAACACAACCTCTAGAACCTTCTAGGCCACGAAATTAGGAAGTAGTCCTAATGCCTAGTGGGTCACTTTGAAATTGAAATGGAATCAGGCGATTGGCGAGGATTAGAGCTGGTTGATCCTCATGAGTTATAGTGTTGAAAGTCTAATAAAAACTAAAATCCGATATGAATTACATTGTAATCAAACCGATCAACTTGCTTGGAATGAAATTGGAAATGCATTAACTAGAGAAATACTTACATTGCTTGATATTACAACGCTAGAAATGGAAATCGACATACTTGGAATTGAAAACGTGCTTGGAAATTAAAATGCAGAGCTTGCTTGAAGTAGAAATGCTTGAAACTTGAAAACAACAGATTGAAATTGAAAGGATGCTTGAACTAAGCTAATGAAGCTTGAAATAAACATGAAAAGAAGCTTGCTTGCTAAGAGAAAGGCCTAAAATTCAACTATAAGGATTGAAGCATTGCGCTAAATTTGGAGTTGGAGTTGTCCTTGCTTATGCTTTCGATTAGGGTATATATAGGCCACGGCTAAGGTCTGGCCAGCTACAACAACCACCCACTTTGTGCTCTTGAAGTAGTGCTCCACTACTTTGTAACTTCCCACATGATGCCTAAATAATTGCCACATGTCCCACTAACCAAATTAGACTTAATCCTTGCTGGACATGTGGCATAACCACCAACTAACTAAATAGCCACTTCTTGATTAATTTCCCACTAACTTTTCAAGACTTCATCTTTGCTTGACACGTGGCATAACCATCCACCAATTAAATTAGCTACTTTCTTGATTAACTCTCCATTAACTACATTAATGGCCCACTTCTTTAATTAACCACCCACTAATTAAATTAGTGGCCCACTAACAATATGGTTAGTAGCCACTAACACACCAACTTCCACGCCACATGGCAACTCACAATTGGTGGTTATTTTTGGGGTGACCACTTTGCCCCCCGTTCTTGCATCTTTCAAATTAATTTTGTATCAAAGAATTTATAAAGATGGAAGAATATCTACCTTTTGCCATCTAGGTCTTGATATTTTACAGCTTCTTTTGGCATTGTCAAACTTTGATTTTAGGCTATTCACAGAAAAGTCTCACACGATGGTCTTCAGTAAAGGCCTTTAGATATTTTGCTAGGGTCTTAGCTGTCTACTTGGAAGGTCTTCAACCTATTATATTTAGCATTGTCTAATATCTGATCTGTAGACTTTATGATTTTTCTTGGAATTTTTCCTGTAGCCTTGTAGACCTTTTTTCAGCATATCTCTCAGGTCTTTTATCAACGACCTTAGAAATTTGTTTGAGGCATTTAGTAATCTTCTGTGGTGGTATAAAGGTCTTGTTTGTATTGCGGCTTTGACTTGGCTTCTTTCTCCGTTCTCAATGTCCTTCAGGAATTGTTGTGGGTGCTGAAATAGTCTAAAAGAAAACTATTATTTGATAATTTAGACATTATGGTGGCAAAGTTTTTCCTTTTACGGTCTATAAGACCGTCTTCCTACAGCCTGGAAAGCCATTTTTCTCAACTTGCAAGGCCTCCTCAACCTGCAAAGCCTATATCTCTGAAAATATATTATAACCAAATCATCGGCCTAAAGGGCCGAAGATCACGTTTCTGCACTGAAAGGTCTGAAATACTTACAATTTGTAAGGCTGTGCTTTACGACCTGAAAGTCTTCATTTCGGTCTGTAAGACCTGAAAATTAGTAAAGACCAATTTTATGGCTTATAAGGCCATTTTTTTGGCCATTTCTTTGGCTAGAAATATTATCCTTTCTACACTAACCATCTCATCTTAATCCACACTTGATAGCCTCCACAAACCCATCCAAGATGTAAGATGGTTTGATATAAATGGTTAATATTCATTTTGAATTCATGCTTAATAATTTCCATAACTACTCTAGTTTGATCTAAGAAAACCAAAGAGCACATGAATTGAACAAATTTAAGAATAAAAGGCATGGATGTGTATTTGACCCCATTTGTTACCTCATTAAAGACATCATTGTTGCCTTCTGTATGACCTTGGTTTATAGCTGGAGGCCTCTTGATTTCTGCAGCGACCGGTTCATCTTAGTAAAGACAATCGGGAATGGTCCCCTGACCATGGAGAAGTTCATCGTCATCACAACCTATTAAGACATTCTCATCTTTGTTGTCCTCCTTATCACACTCGTCAATATCTGGAGGCTTTTTAACTTTGGTACATATTGGTGTTTCTTCATAAAGACCATGAGGAATGGTCTCATGACCATGAAGAAGGTCATCTTTATCTTTAAAACCTGCAATGACATTTACCACAGTACTTTTAAGAGTATAGTTGTCAATCCTAAGGCTTCGACAGTTTTAAGACCATCACCAGAAAAATCAAGCTCCTTCGAATTTTCTGTTAATGCCTTAAAAAGCCTTTCATGCAGGGTCTGGTCGTCATCTTTGTCATAATGACCTATGAGAACATTCTCCATACTACCTTGAATATTAAGACCATCACCAGAAAAGTCTTGATTGGTCTTCTCTGTTAAGGCCTCGAAGGCCTCTCGTGCACGATCTCGTTATTTGGCATTTCTACATGCCCCCCAAGCATTAATTTGAAGGACTCTTACTCTTGATTTCCTCCTCATACAAAGGATTTATATTTCATGTAAACTCTTGAAGAGCATGATTCTTAGAACCTTGCCCCCGGGCTTTTGGTTCATGAGTGGTCTTTCCTCATTTTGGGAATGCACAACCTGAGTAGTGATGGCCATAGGCTGATTTTCCAACGTCATGTTATGACTTTGAGACTCGTTGTGGTTGTTAACGGTCTGATCTAGGCCTTTGGTAAGGCATTTTCCATATAAAGGTCTTACAACACGATTTTTAGCCCTTACAGCCATGCATTCGGGGATCATATTCTTGATCTCATTCTGGTCTGATCCAAAATTTGTCATATTAGGAATCTCAGGAGGCCTTTCCGGAATAAACAGAGGATTTTGAAAAACCTCAAAAGGCCTTCCGGTTGAGTTACCATTTGTAGGCCTTTCATTTTGCCCCCCGAGTGGTTTGAAAGTCCTTGAGTCATTTGATCCACAAAGCTGGCTAACATCATCAGCTAGTTTTTTGACAAGCTTAAGACATTCCAAATTTTGACCTTTTAATTCTCCAAAACCTCTTTTATGTTCTAAGGTATGACTCTGTAAGGTATGAGTGATGTGCTTTTGTGTTTTCATAGACTGTGCATCTAATCGCTCATACAACTTCTTGAAATAAAATGACAAAGCCCCGATCAAACGATTAGGCATGTCTACTAAGGCCTTGTACACATCATATAGAATAACTTCTACAATATGATTTTCCTTCCCTTGGGAACCATCCGATGATGTCCCATGACTTTCAACCGGATTATTCATTGATCTAGTAATTGGTCTGTTTGACATTTAACACTTGGTGGTCCCATCGGTCGTGCCAAAATGGTGTAGTTCTAATGCCTAGTCGGTCACTTTGAAATTGAAATGGAATAAGGCGATTGGAGAGGTTTAGAGGTTGATCCTCTTGGGTTCTAGTGTTGAATGTCTAATAAAAACTAAAATCCGATTCGAATTACATTGTAATCAAACCGATTAACTTACTAGGAATGAAATTGGAAATGCATTAATTAGAGAAATACTTACATTGCTTGAGATTACAACACTAGAAATAGAAATCGATTGTGGACCAGCCGCCTGATGAGCTTGTGAGGATCCACATCATCACCGGGCGATGTGATTAGGGGGTTTTTGAAAACAAAACAAAAGAGTCGCCACCTTATTTTTAAGGAATAAGGAAACCATAAAAATATTTTATTTTCAATAAAACAAAACAAACTCCATTTTTCAATGAAAAGACAGTCTTCGAACCAGAGATGGATCCGGGGGCTAGGTTACTACGTGGGAAGGTTCCAAGCTTTCACTTGTAGGCACCCACCTCGCCCTAATTAAAGGACTTCTAATTTATTTGGGCTATTTAAATTACTTATTGCAAACAATCCTAAATAATCTAAATCAACCAATAAAGTAGTGATATAAATGCAGTAATCTATATTAGTTATATTAATAATAAAAATATATACAAACAAACCCTAAGAACCTAGAACACCCTACGGACATCCTAGGGCGGACTTGAGCCCTATTAGCGCCTACGTAACTTACTAGTATCACCTAACAAGTATCAAAGTCCACGTAGTTCGACTACCCTAGGACTCTCCTATTGTAATCGATCACATCATCAAAGGTATTCAACCTAATTCAAGACTCTAGCTTCGAGAGTTTTTTATCCGTTTAAAATCATTTATTTGAAATCATTTCAAATTAAAAGACTTTTTCAAAATCCAAATATTCTAAACAAATCTTATCTTTAGAATTCAATTCCAATTGAAAATCTTTTTCAAAGATATTTCAAGAAAACAAATCATATGGGGAGGAATCTTATCCCAAGACAAAAATCTTTAAAACATTTCAAATTCTTTTAAAAATCATTTAATAATCAAATCTTTCATAAAATCTTGTTTATTTCATAAACATTATATCGAAAATCTGTTTTATAAAATCTCTCGAATATAGACTCTTAAATCAATTGAAACACTCAAATCTGATCATAATCTTTACAACAAAGGAAAGTCCTAGGGAAGGTCAAGTGACCTTCCTAAACCTAGGGTCTCTAACTAACCCTAAAGTTAATCTAAAAACCTAATATACTAATGCAAATGCATGCTGGGAATTATATAAACCAAACAAATATGCACGATATTAATTCTAACAATGCATGAAAATGCTCCTAAATGCACACTAATTTTACTATGTGATCCTAGGCATATTTCTAAGTTAGATTTGACCCTAAAATGATTTTTAGAGGTGATTTAAGGACATAAACAAATCCGGACAGATTTGAATATGAACCTTAAACTACTCTAAAAACCATGAAAACAGAGAATAAAAATGTGAAGATGACCTAGCATGTTTTCTACATGAATATACTATGAAACTACTACAAGAATCATGCAAAATATGACTTAAAAATGTTAATTAAACTACTTTAAAACATGTATTTAAATCTGGACAGATTTGAATACATGTTTAAAGTAGCCTAAAAAATCATTTTTAATCCATAAAAATATCAAATAAACACCCTAGCATACAATCTATCACGCTTGACTAAATTACCATGCAAAACATATCAAAAACTACACAAAAATATGCTTAAACAATTAATTTAAACACAAGGGGAGGGTCTTACCTTCGCACGCTCCCTCGTACGCAATTTATATATTCAAACAATCAAATTCATGGCAAGTGTTTAAATAATCATAAAAAGCATAAACAAAAAGACTCAAGACTCATCACATGTCAAAATAACATATTAACACATTCATATCATCATTAATGCCATCAATCAAACATTAAGAGATTCAAATAACAATATGAACATATCAATATTTATTCTAAACATGCTTACACATAAAATAATGAAAGACTCATCCTAAACATGATTACTAGCATAAAATAACAACAAAACTAATCCTAAACATGTTAACTAGCACAAAATGATAACGAGACTAATCCTAAACACATCTAATCACATAAAATCATAATGAAAGACATCCTAACCTGCTTGCTAAACATACAATCATAATAAAACTAACCCTAATCATGCATACTCACATAAAATCACAATAAAGCTAACCCTAATCATGCGTACTCACATAAAATCATAATAAAACTAGCTAACCTTAAACATGCATACTAACATAAAATCATAATAAAACTAACCTTAAACATGCATACTAACATAGACTCATAACAAAACTAATTCTATTCATGCATATTTACATAAAATCATAACAAAGCTACACTAACCCTAGACATGCATACTAACATAAAATCACCATAAAAACTACGCTAATCATACTTACTCACATAAAATAACAATAAAAGACAACTCTAATCATGCTTGCTAATATATAATCATAGTAAAGCTAACCCTAGACATGCAAACTACATTAAACAAGCCACATACAACAACTAACATCATTCTAACATATGCAAGCAACTAAAAAATTATTTATATTATACATCTTGAATACATGATAATGGAGAAAAAAGATTTACATAAAAAATCAAAGAAACGAGGCCATGATTGAGCATTTACCCTTCGATCTCCTTCTTTGCTACCTTTCTTCAAGCTCCTACATTTGAGTGCTTCCCCCTTCAATGGTGTAACAATGAAAAACCAGATCTGTAGCCTCCTTTCTAACCCTAGAATTCTTCATTTCCTTTGTGAACCTCCTTAGTAGTGTATTTATAGGGTTAGGGTTTTAATCATTGAATGGTGGAGATTTAATGCACTAAAATCCATCCTAGGGCTTCGAATCAATCCTCCTAGGGTTTGCAAGCTGAACCAAGTTCGAATTCATTCCAAAAAATAGAATTAAATCAACAAGTGGGAAAGCCTCAAACTTTCCAAAATGAACAAAATAGGCTCGACCATCCTGATGGCCGTCCTAGCCTGGACGGCTAGCCGTCTTGGGCTGGACGGTTGGCCGTCCTAGCTAGGACGGTCACCGTAGTGATTTTCCCAAATTTCCCCATTTTCAATGGGATTTTGTATTTTGGTCATATCTTGGTCAATTCTCATCCAAATTCGATGATCCAGGTATCAAAATGACCGTGTTTTGATCCTCCACATTTTTAGAAGGTTTTTGAGGCAAAAATACTTGACCATGGTCAAGGGTTTTAGCAAAAAGCTAGCTAATTGACCCGGCATTCTAATTTCTTTGAGTATGAGATCCCCTTTTTTCAAGCCCCTGTTCCGGACTCTCTTGTTAAAAGCTCTAGCTATTCTTCTTTGATAACCTTGAACATGGTATAGGGCCCTCAATCTCTTCTCATCAATCAACGACAGCTGTTCATATCTACTCCTCACCCACTCAACTTCTGCTAACTGGCTTTCCATAGCTACCCTTAGTGAAGGTATCTCTTACTCAATTGGTAACACTGCTTCCATACCATACACTAATGAATAAGGCGTAGCCCCAGTTGACGCCCTAATGGATGTACGATAGCCCCACAATGCCAGAGGCAACTTCTCATGCCAATTATTGTATGTATCGGTGGTCTTCTTCAAATTTGTCTTCAAATTCTTATTGGCTGCCTCAACTGCTCCATTAGTCTGCGGACGATAAGGAGAGGTATGGTGATGTACTATGACATCTTTCTTAAGAAGCTCCTCAGTCTCTTTTTTGAAATGTCTCCCATTGTCTGAAATAAACTCACATGGCACTTCATACCGGTAGATGATGTTGCACTGTATGAACTTGGCAACCTGCTTAGCATTCAAAGTCTTGTACGACGCTGCTTCTACCCATTTGGTAAAGTAATCTATGGCCACCAATATGTACTCGTGCCCATTCGAGGCTGCAGGAGTGCTCTTGCCGATGATATCAATGCCCCATGTTGCAAATGGCCATGGTGATGACATAGTAGTGAGTGGCATGGATGGTTGATGCTTACCACTCGCAAACACTTGACACTTATGACATTTCTTAACATGTTTAGCACAATCACTTTCTAAGGTCGACCAATAGTAACCCAATCTCAAAATTTTCTTCGCGAGCATATACCCATTCATATGTGGAGCCCCAGCCCCCTCATGTATTTCCTGAATAATCCGCTCTGCTTCATCTTCTTTCACACACGAGATGCATACCATCAAAAGATCTTTTGTATAACTTCCCACTACACAAGATTAACTGGCTAGCCAACCTTCTCAAAGTTCTTCGATCAACATAGGATGCCTCTGGCGGATACTCCTCTTTTTCTAAGTACTGCTGAATATCTTGGTACCACGGCTTCCCGTCGTTTGGTTCTCCTTCCCTTAGGGTGCAACAGTAGATGGGTTCTTCTCTAGATTCGATAATCATCGGTGCTACTCCCCCTTCCATTGAAATCTCTGTCATGGATGCTAGAGTGGCTAAGGCATCCGTAAACTTGTTCTTTTGCCTAGACAGGTAAAAGAATTTTATTTGACGGAATTCTTTCACCAATTTCTCTAGATAATCGTGATATGGCAGCAGTTTCTCATCCTTAGTCTTCCATTCCCCTCTAGTCTGATATATGATAAGGGCTGAATCCCCATACACTTCAAGCTCTTTTACTCCCAAGGCCAATGCTGATTCTAAAGCTAGAATGCAAGCTTCATATTCAACTATGTTGTTGGTTGCCTTAAAATTCAGCTTCACGGCCACAAGTATTATCACATCTTCAGGTGTCTCCAAATAAACTCCTATGCCGCATCCTTTCCTATTTAATGCTCCATCAAAGTATGTTTTCCATATCTTCTTCTCAACCACAAGGATCTCCTCATCTGGGAACTGGTAATTGACATTGTCTGCTTGTGAAGTAGCATATTCTGCCAAGTGTTCTGCTATAGCTCTTCCTTTTACTGATTTCTGCAGTACATACTAAATGTCGAATTCTGATAACAACAACAACCACCACGCTGTTTTATAGGACAAAGCAGGCTTCTCAAGTAGATACTTCAATGGGTCCATTCGACTGATCAAGAGTACTTGGAAAGACATCATGTAATGGCGAAGCATTTGAGTTGCCCACACCGATGCCACGCATGTCTTTTCCAAAGCACTATAATTCACTTCATAATCCGTCAACTTCTTGCTGAGATAGTAGATGGCATTCTCTTTCAATGATTCTTTAAGGTATTGAGCTAACATAGCTCCCATCGCGGTTTCGGTGACAGTTAAGTAGAGTAATAACGGTTCACCTTGTCGCGGGGGAACCAATATTGGTGGATTGCTCAAATACCTTTTGATGGTATCAAATGCCTCTTGACATTCCTCATTCCACTTAGTCGGTAGATCCTTCTTTAGCAGCTTGAAAATCGGTTCACAGATGGTAGTCAACTGAGCTATGAAACGGCTGATAAACTGAATCCTTCCCAAAAATCCTCGAATCTCCTATTCTGTTCTTGGTGGTTGCATCTCCATGATGGCTTTGATTTTCCCTGGATCTACTTCTATCCCTCTCTGCGTGATCATAAAACCAAGCAGTTTTCCAGCAGTCACTCCAAAGACACATTTCAGAGGGTTCAGACGCAGCTTGTACTTGATAATTCTTTCAAAGAACTTCTTCAAAGCAGCTAGATGTCCTTCCCTATCTACAGACTTCACGATCATGTCATCCACATACACTTCCACATCCTTGTGAATCAATTCATGCAGCAGTGTGGTAATCATCCTTTGGTATGTCGTGCCAGCATTCTTAAGGCCGAATGGCATAACCCGATAACAAAATGTCCCCCATTGTGTGATGAAGGCTATCTTTTCCATTTCTTGGGAAGCCATTTTGATCTGGTTGTAACCCGAAAAGCCATCCATAAAAGATAAGAGTGCATGGCCAGCAGTGTTGTCAACCATTTCATCTATATGAGGCAGAGGGAAATCATCCTTAGGACACGCCTTATTGAGATCTCTGAAATCAACACACATTCGTACTTTCCCATCCTTCTTAGGCACTGGGACAATGTTGGCTAACCATTCCGGGTACTCCACCACTTGCAAGAATCCGACATTCATCTGCTTGATCACCTCATCTCTGATCTTTAATGCCTATTCCGGCTTCATTCTTCGCAGCTTCTGCTTGACTGGCTTAACGTTCGGATCAGTGGGAATGAAGTGCTGCACAATGTCGGGGTCAATGCCTGGCATATCTTGGTACGACCATGCGAAAGCTTCAATGTTCTCATTCAAAACCTCTACCAATGATTCTCTCTCTTGTGGCGACAGTGTTGATCCAATTTTAATTATTTTAGGTGATTCATCCATCCCTAAATTGATTGAAACTAATTCATCCATGTTAAGTTGAGCGTGCCCCTGTCCATATTGCTCGTCGAGCTTAGGAGGAACATCCTCTCGCAGGTCTATACTCATGCCATACAAATCCATTGATGATAAAAAAGAGACACTGCAAGAGAGATGAGAAGAGAATGAATACTTCTTTTATTGATTGAAAGTTGAATAACAGAACACAGAAGATGAAACAAACTGACACTCATACCTCTTCAAATGAGGTTGAGGTTTTTATTGGAAACAAAGAAATCCTACACTACTACAAAGAAAGCAGGGAAATCCTATTCTACTGAAAACACCTACAAGTTATCATCAGGTGGAAGTGACTCGATCTCCTCACAATCACAGACGAAAGGACAATCTTCTAAGCCCCAGTTTGGTAAAGGTGGAGTCGTGGGTTTAATTGGATAGATCTCCTCGACTTCATAAGTATGCAATTCGAGACACAGAACCGCCTGCTCGAACATATCTGTCATGGCACAAGCATCAAGGTCTTCAACCCAATCCTTTCCTTCTTTGCCGGCCTCACTAGTAACAACATCATCAACCACTGAAGCAGTGACAGCTCCTTCAATAACATGTACATACTCGAATCCTGATAGTAGCACTTCTGACGGTTCCTGATTAATTTCACAGATCGGCACTCGAACGCATTCATCTCCATATCCCCTTTCAAAGTGACCACTGATCCCTGGCGTGGAAACTTGATTTTCTGGTGAAGTGATGATGGTACAGCCCCGGTTGGATGAATCCACGGTTTTCCCAAAAGCAGATTAAAACTGGCTGGCACATCTTGGATATGAAAATCAACCTTAAATTCAACTGGCCGAATAACAACTGAAAGAGTCACCATTCCCACAACTTCTCTACGAGTGTTGTGATAAGCCCTGATGGTTTGTCTTGATGGCAAAAATTCAGATGGTTCAATCCCCATTGTAGTAGTAGTACTGAGCGGACATACATTCAATGCTGACCCGTTATCAACTAAAACTGAGGGAACTCTCTTTCCCATGATATCCACTGTGATGTACAAAGCTTGCAAATGATTACTTCCGCTCTTGGGTAAGTCAGATTCAGTATATGAAATGGATGGTCCATGATGGACCGGATTTACCAAACCTACCAAACCCTCAGGAGACGTATTAATAGGGACCTGCACTTGATTCAACAAACGAAGCACTGTCTGCCTGTGTTTCTGCGAGGCCATGAGCAATCCCCAAATGGTAATGTTAGCCTGTGTTCTCTTCAACTGTTTCTGTATTTCTTCATCTTTTTCTATGACTTTCGGTCGCTGACCCTTCTCTAATTCTCCCAACGGATTACTGGCTTCTAAATAAGCTGGCTTAAAATAACGCCCGCCTCGAGTTAGATGGTCTACTTCCTCATCACTAGCCCATAAATTCTCTATCGTCTGAGGTGTGCTCATGAGATCTTCCCACTCAATCATACCGATCAAATCTTTACCTTCCCCGGTGATCTTCGCGACTGAAGAGGTTCTATTCTCAAACTGTTCCTGCATGATATCCTGACTCGACTCTTCAGGTGAAGAAGGAATAACTGGTTCAACTTCTGCAGGCAAATCATCCCACCCCGTAGGAATGATAGGTCTATCAAAAATCTTTCTCGATGAATAGAGCACATAATAATCAAATTTGCCGCTCAACTCTCCTAACAATCCGTCCTATGGGTCTCCAGTTAGATACCTCTCCTTCAACTGACGTTGGGAACACCCACTTCTAGGAGCTTCTTCAAGAACTTCAGGTTGTAAAGGCTCTTCAGGCTGTACAGGTTCTTCAGGCTGATACAACTCCCCATCGTCAAGTAAATCTTGAACCAATTTCCCTAAAACTCTGCAATTCTCCGTGTCATGCAGAAGATGTTGTGGTACTGGCAAAAAGGCTTATGGAAGTGGGGTATAAGTGGGGTGATGAGGCATTGGGATCAGGCTTGGTAAAAGGCTTCGGTTAAGGTAGTTTTGAGTGGGACATATGGGCGGATTGGGTGACGAATTTTTGGGTCATCGAGGCCCAGGGCATTGATTTGAGCTGGTGGCTGTACAGCATAGGTTGGGAGAGGATTACTAGTGACATTTGGTTGACTTGGTGGATTTGGTGGGGCTATGACTTTCTTATCAATGAGGTCCTGGATTTCATGGCGAAGGCGCATGCATTGGCTGGTGTGATGGCCCTTAGATTGGTGGAACTGATAATATTCATTTTCTTTGAAGTTCCTAGGTAATGGATCTGGAAGAGGTCGGGGTTCCAAAGGGGTAAGGAGACCACGTGCCTTCAATTTCTCAAGGACACGTTCCTGGGACATGTATAGATTGGTGAATTGGCGGGCTGACTCTCTAGCTTAGAGTAGGCGGTTTGATTGGGTAGCTTGAATAGATTGGGCGATGGCATTGACTTCAGGGTTGGGTTTGCGGTTGAGAGGTGGTTGGCGGTTTCTGAAGGGTTCTTCGGCCTTGAGAGCCCCACTAACCAGAGCATCTTCAACTTGAGTACCAGCAATAATAAGGGCCTTGAAATTAGGGAAGTACTGTGAGAACAAATACTTGTTGTAAATGGGCAAGAGACTCTTCAGTACCATCTGCACCTGCTCATCATTTGTCGGCCTGTGGGTCATCTGCGAAGCTTTCGCCCTCCATCTAGAAATGAAGACAGAGAAACTCTCCATCAGTTCCTGTTTAGTAGTCTCAAGATCACTACGAGTCACATCAATCTCAGTGTTGTACTTGTAATGATCATTGAATTCATTGCAAACATCCTTTCATGTCTTCAACTTAGTCTCATCTAGAGATAGAAACCACTTCGAGGCTGACCCTTTCAACGATTCATGAAACATTTGAGCCAACAGCTCATCATCAGCTCCACGAGGTTGCATCGCCCTCACATACATCTTCAAATGGGTTTTAAGACAACCCATCCCATCAAACTTCTCTAATTCCGGCATCTTAAAACTGAACGGCATACGGGCCTTGGGAAACAGTGAATAAAAAGTAACATCAACCATGTCGTTAGACCCATGCATCCCCTTCAGGGCTTTCTCTAAGGCTTCAACCTTACTTGACAACAGAATCGGATCCCCAGACAGGAACCTAGATCCATCGGGCTCGCCATCCAGATTAATGGGCTTAGACTTGACACCTAACTGGGCCTTGGCACTGTCATCAACTTGGGCCGGGATAGGTGGATCAGAGGTACTCTTCGGGTTCTCTAAGTGGGCCTCCCTAACCTGATCTGTATTGTTCTGTTTATCTTGGGACATTTTCTTAATCTGTTCAGTCTCACGTGTCAGGGCATCAATCCGGTCCATGATAGCATTCAACACTGTAGCAGTGGTACTGGATTCTCCGTCATCCATTGAGGATACACTCGGGGGTTCAACACTAAAAAGACGCCCTTTAGAATCATGACGCCAGGCCAGAATTCTACACCATGAAATTGGCTTTTTTAGAAAAAAAGGGAAGAGTCCATGATGCTCAAAACATACTGACAGAATATCGAAGAGGCGCTATCCAAATAGAAGGAAAGAGAAAGAACGAAAACCGTCCTATTATAATTCCAATTCATTTCCCTATTTCACAAGGGCACTTCTTTAGAAATTAGGAAATAAATCAAAATCACCAATAGAGGAATAAAACATGATCAGCCAATCAAGGCTCAAAGAGCAACACCAATGACCAGTCCTTCATTCTTGGGACACTTTCCTTTGAATCGAAGGTCTTAGTCAAAACAAGCCAAAACAACCTAATCACAGAAAAGGGTATGTACCTTTAGAATATTCTCTTCCATCCTTAAAATAGTCCTTTCGTTCTAAGTACCAAAATCCTTAAAATAAAGGGCCTATATTAAAAATATCAAAGTTTATCCAATGGTACTATATCCCTAAGTTCTAGCATTCACAAACAAGGCTCACATCAAATTAGGACAATTTCGGCAGCATAACGACGCAATTATGTGCTAAAAGAAATTTGGCAGCATAACGGCGTAGGTATGTGTCAAGGGAAAATTTCGACAGCATAACGGTACAGTTAAATACCAAAAGGAATTTCGGTAGCATAACAGTACAATTGTGTGTCAAAATTTCGGCAACATAACAGGTGTGTGTAAGCACTGGAGGGTAGAGTGTCTTACTTGGCTGTCTACATGGACTAATGCAAAAGGTGGGTTCAAAGGTTCCTATTGGAGACCAATCCGTATACCTAACCACATGTGACACATGGCGTGCCGCGTGGGTCAAACAGTACTGATTGGTCTTTGATATACCCCGAAGGGTACTTGACAATAGATTTATGGTTTCGTCATGATTGCCCTAGTGTCGAGTGGAGAAAGGGATCAGGACTAGACCATCATTTGGCAAGGCAACATCGTCCTATCGCACAATGACATGCATCTAATATAACTAAAATGATATGCAATCACACAAATGCAAGTGGTTGATTTTAATTAATTTAAGAAATTAAATAGCCCAATTAAATCAATGAAGTTTAGCCCTCGATATCCCCAGCGGAGTCGCCAGTTCTGTGGACCAGCCTTTTGACGGGCTTGTGAGGATCCACATCATCACCGGGCGATGTGATTAGAGGGTTTTTGAAAACAAAACAAAAGAGTCGCCACCTTATTTTTAAGGAATAAGGAAACCATAAAAATATTTTATTTCTAATAAAACAAAACAAACTCCATTTTTCAATGAAAAGACGGTCTTCGAACCAGAGATGGATCTGGGGGCTAGGTTACGACGTGGGAAGGTTCCAAGCTTTCACTTGTAGGCACCCACCTCGCCCTAATTAAAGGACTTCTAATTTATTTGGGCTATCTTATTGCAAACAATCCTAAATTATCTAAATCAACCAATAAAGTAGTGATATAAATGCAGTAATCTATATTAGTTATTTTAATAATAAAAACATATACAAAAAAACCCTAAGAACCTAGAACACCCTACGGACATCCTAGGGCGGACTTGAGCCCTATTAGCGCCTACGTAACTTACTAGTATCACCTAGCAAGTATCAAAGTCCACGTAGTTCGACTACCCTAGGACTCTCCTATT
>JAESVK010000655.1:708584-727792 GCA_017140935.1 Hamamelis virginiana | reverse complement strand
GAAAGTCAAATGCACCTATTCTATGCAAACTAGGACCAATATGCAAGATAGAACGGCTAAAAGCAAGTAAAAATACCATACTTTATGTGTCAAACACACACTTCAACCTGCATCTTGCTAGTCCCTAGTAAGATTTGAACTAAAAGAACTAAAAAGATAATAGAAATAAACAAGTAAGCAGTTAAGCATTTAACAATTCCATGACAGGCGAACATGAACATATTACTAAGACTTAACAACCCATGCGAACATTTAAACTTAATATGCACAATCACATTCCTAGTGTGGTGATAATCCAACAAAAACTTCACTAGACCAACAACAACAACAATGAAAGGCACAATTACTGAAAACGAAACAGAATGAAGTTACCAAAAAGAAGAAAACTTCATTAACGAAAGAAACATTTAACATAAACCAAGTACTTAAATATGCATAATATTCATGGTGGAACAACCAACAAATTCAAAATCAAAAAGGACTTCTAAGCTTGTAGTGACCACGGGTTACACAAGGGGCTTTCAAAAACAAAATGGGTGTTGGCGTGACATGGCTGGGGTCGCTACCCTATTGCCAACACCACCCTATGCTAACCCAAGAACTCCGACTACTCCTCTTCAGACTCTTCTTCTTCAGTAGAAAATGCATCCTCATCAACACAATCATCCAGCTCATCAGAATCCCCTTCCAAGTTAGGAAGGGGTGCCTCAGCGGTTGAGGGTTCTCCTCGCAGAACATGAACCTCTCTCTCGAGCTTGGAAAGCCTGTGGTCAATCTGTTTCTGCTTCCCTAGGATGCATTTGAACCACCCCTTTATCCTGCGCTCCATCCTCTTCAATGGAGATGTACTCTTTAGTTCAGGGGCTGATGATGTAGATGGTCCTGCAGTAGCTGGGGGAGACTGAGCTGAACGAGGCTTGACTGAAACAGCTCTGCTTTTGGCTTCAGTTTTACTAGTAATGGGACCCAGACGAGGGGGAACCATTTTCTCTCTGCTTGAGCCGTTAATGCCTGCTGCTTCCACCATTTTGGTAATGAGTGCTGGGTATGGCATGTGACTCTTCTCACTTGTGGATTTGATGAAGTCCCTCATGATACACCAAATCACAGCACCGTAATCAATGAGCCTCCCATTCATTACCTCGAACAAAAATTGAATTTCTTCTTCACTGGGAAACTTTTCCTTTCCTTTGGGCACAATCATGTTATGAATAATCTTATTCATCAACGCATATTCAAGCTTGAGCTTCCTTGGAATGAACTCTTTTCTCATGAATCCTCCTATTGGTACTGGATTTGTGCACATGGTATTGGCAAATAATTCCGCATGGAATTTGGTGATAGCACGGAATGGGTATGGTCTGTCAGAAGTCATAGGACGAGTGTACCCCAAGGATATGGCAATTGTCTCAGGATCAATTGATAGGGGCTCGCCAAAAACTGTGGTGTTCAGAAGGAACTCTTTATCCGCATTTTCACTCAAGTTAGAGTAAAACTCTCTGACAACTGAAGGTAGGTACCCCCTTACATCCTTGCATATAAACTGCAACTTTTGATTCTTGATGACTTCACGAATAGGATGGTCAAAAATGGACGTCTCGATATGCATGCCCCTTTCACAATGATAACCCCTCTTTGCTATAGACTGGGTCCATTTCTCCCTTGTAGCCTGAAAAGAGTCGTCCTCAAACATTGCTTCGATCTCGTCATCATCATCACTTTCCTCATCGCTCTCAGATGATACATTCTTGCATTTCCCTTTCCCTTTTTTAACAGTCTGTGAGGAATCCGCTTTCCTTTTATTCACGGCTCGTCCGCAGAAGAGCTTGAAGCCTTACCCTTCTTACGGTTTTTAGTTCTTGCCATGGAGATGGAAACAAGGGACAATATAGCGAAAACCAACCATACATATATGAAACATTCCCACATGCCCATCTCGACAAAAAGTTGACTTCCCTTCCCTGCATCATTCAAAAATTTCCTTCCCATACCATCCATGGCATCCACACAACTCATCCATGCAAGGACAACAACAACCCAAAACAACATAGCGAAAGCCATCCCAACAACACAGTATAGATGATGAAAAAGTGCTCACAAAGTCACAAGAAATCACTTACCCCACAAAGGTGCCCCAAATAAGCTAACTCCACTTAGAAATCTCCAAAATCCAAGCCAAGGGTGCAAAATTCCTCCTCGAACACAACCCTTCCGATGAAATGGTTAGAAAATGGCTTGTGAGGGTTAGGAATGGTGAATGAAGAGTAATGGGTTGATTTGGGATGGTTTGAGTGGATAATATGGTGAAGTTAGGGTTTGATGGTGAAAAATGGAAGGTAATGGTGAGATAATGGCGATTTATAGGATGGGAAAGTGTTTGGGAGGAGGGAAAATAAGCTAGGGTTAGGGTTTAAGTGAGGGAAATGATGGGGTAAAGTTGGGGAATTCGAGAGTGAGAGAAATGAGAGAAGAGAGAGAAGTGAGATTTGCGAAATGGGGATTTTCTGCAGAAATAGGACTGATTCGAACTTGAGTACGGTACTCAATTTTTCAGTACCGGTACTCAATTTTCAGTACCGGTACTGACTATGCAGATTTCACAAATTTCTCTACTTCAAGGCCAAACTTTGCATAATGCTTCATTTCCAAACCAAACTTACTTGCACACACCCAAAATGCATGCCAAAACTTGCTCGGCACCTTCACATTTACTTTGAAGCAAGCCTACTCAAAAAGGACCATGGATCCTAAGGTTTTGAACAATTTGGCAACTTTTAACCTCAACAAGGGGTCAAATGGTGACTTAGCATGATTTTGAAGTTCAAATAAACAATAATGGCCTAGAATCATCTTCCAAATATGTACGGATGTTCCACAATGAATAAATTGCATGAAAATGACATGGTTATGTAAAAATGCACGCTAAGGGGCCAAAACCAAGCGAAAATGAGCTTGGGAAACAAAAATCAATGACTCGTGAGATTACAATACCAAATGTATTCAAAATGCGCAGAAATGGTACAAGACATGATTCAAAAATAAGAATAGACAAAAATTGATGAAAAATAATCTCAGATGTGATGAAGTGGTTCTGTTCAGTCTTGTTGGCGTGCATGTGTGATAGGAATGTACAATGTTCATAACACAAGTTCAAAGGAAAGCATAGCTCAAAAGTTCAAGTTCTATTCTCATGTAAGCCTAAAATCGAAAAATTTATGCAAAACAGCTTACTAGAAACAACAATAACCAACCTGAACAACTAACATATACTCCTTCAACAAAAAGAAGCTACCCTATGTGTGAAAGTATGAGTATCAACATGAACACCAGTATATACCCCCCCACCAACTGAAATGTGCATTGTCCTCAATGCGTGAAAAGATAAGCACTAAGGACTAAATTGAAGGGAGAGGGAACAAAAATACCTGTGTCAGAGCTATAACTAAGCTGAAAAGCTGCACAAGGGTCAGAGTATCCATATTTCCAAAAAGAATGATTAATAACTGAAACGACAAGCTATGTACAATGAGTAATACAGAAATTACTCATGAGGAATGTCTTGGTAGACTGAATCTACTTACTCCTCCATGCTCTCCTGACGGTCAAAGTTCTCAAGGAATGGCTTTAGGCGCTGACCATTGACTTTGATGATTTTCCTATTTTCAGGATTCTCGATCTCAACTGCACCATAGGGGTGGACTACTTTGACCACGAAAGGGCCAGTCCACCTTGAACGGAGCTTGCCTGGAAAAATGTGCAAACGAGAACTGTACAAGAGTAATTTCTGTTGAGGTTCAAAGGTCTTCCTCACAATGTGTTTGTCATGGAATAACTTGACCTTCTCTTTGTAAATTCTAGAGCTTTCATAAGACTCGCGCCTCATTTCATCAAGCTCATTCATTTGCAACATCCGCTGGTGACCTGCTTTAGCCAAATTGAAGTTAAGAGTTTTAATGGCCCAGTATGCCTTGTGCTCTATTTCCACCGGCAAGTGACATGCCTTGCCATAAACCAACCTATAGGGAGACATACCAAGAATGGTTTTAAAAGCAGTGCGGTATGCCCAAAGAGCGTCGGTTAGTCGAAGAGACCAATCCTTGCGGTTCGGGTTAACCATTTTTTTCCAAAATGTGTTTTATCTCCTTATTGGCTAGCTTGGCTTGACCATTGGTCTGTGGGTGATATGCGGTGGAAACCTTATGTGTGACTCCATACTTTTTAACTAAGTTCTCAAACGGCCTATTACAAAAATGGAGCCCACCATCACTAATGATTGCACGAGGCATCCCAAAACGAGAAAAAATATGTTCTTTCAAAAATTTCAAAACCACCTTGTGGTCATTTGTTCTCGTTGGAATGGCCTCCACCCACTTTGAGACATAGTCCACCGCCAATAAGATATAAAAGTACCCACAAGAGGAGGAAAAAGGACCCATGAAGTCTATACCCCAACAGTCAAAAATTTCAATGATTAAAATGGGGGTAAGAGGCATCATGTTCCTTTTTGTAACACATCCTAATTGTTGGCACCGAGCACAAGTTTTGTAAAATTCAAATAAGTCTTTAAACAGTGTGGGCCAATAAAAATCGGCTTGCAAAATCTTGTCAGCTGTTTTCCTAGCAGAAAAATGCCCTCCACAGGCTTCAGCATGACAGAAGGTGAGCACCCCAATTTGTTCGTCGTTGGGCACACACCTTCTCATCAACTGATCCGGGCAGTATTTAAAAAGATAGGGATCATTAAAAAAATAGTTTTTCACATCAACCAAAAATTTTCTCTTTTGTTGAGAGGTCCACCTGGATGGGATTTGTCCTGTTACAATATAATTCACGATATCAGCATACCAAGGACAACTAGCAAGAGCAAACAGTTGCTCGTCAGGGAATGTGTCACCTATGGGTAGACCCTCATAAGCTGTCTCTAATACCAAACGAGAGAGGTGATCCGCCACCACATTCTCGACTCCTTTTTTATCTTTTATGGTCAAATTGAACTCTTGACATAGTAGGATCCACCTAATGAGACGGGATTTAGTATCCTGCTTAGAGAGCAAATACTTCAACGCCGCATGATCAGTGAAAATGACTATGGGAGACCCTACAATGTATGACCTGAACTTATCTAAGGCAAAGACTACAACTAAGAACTCTTTCTCCGTAGTTGTGTAATTGGACTGGGCGGAATCTAGAGTCTTGCTAGCATAATAAATCACAAAAGGTTTCTTATCCTCTCTTTGCCCTAAAACAGCTCCTACGGCGTAATCACTAGCGTCACACATGATCTCAAAAGGAAGGTCCCCTTTCGGAGGTCGCATGATAGGAGGTGCAATCAACATACTTTTTAATTTTTCAAAAGCCTCCTCACATGCCTGTGACCATTCAAAAACAACATCCTTGGCAAGTAAATTGCACAAGGGACGGGATATAGCACTAAAATTCTTTATGAACCTCCTATAGAAACCTGCGTGACCTAGGAAGGACCGTATGTCTTTAACACATTTAGGAGTGGGTAAATTAGAAATCAACTCGACTTTGGCCTTATCTACCTCTATGCCTTTCTTAGACACGATATGCCCCAACACAATCCTTTGTGTCACCATGAAGTGACATTTTTCCCAATTCAAGACTAGGCTTTTCTCCTCACATCTCTCCAACACTTTCTCCAAATTTTCTAGACATCCCTCAAAAGAATCTCCAAAGACGGAGAAATTATCCATAAAAATCTCCATGATCTTCTCTACCATGTCACTAAAAATACCCATCATGCACCGTTGAAAAGTTCCCGGTGCATTACATAATCCAAAGGGCATTTTTCGAAAGGCAAATGTGCCAAACGGACATGTGAAGGTGGTTTTCTCTTGGTCTTCTAAGGCTATTTCTATCTGATTGTACCCAGAGTAACCATCAAGAAAACAGTAAAACTCATGCCCTGCAACTCTCTCCAACATTTGGTCCACAAAAGGTAGAGGGAAATGGTCTTTCCTCGTGCCAGCATTTAGTTTCCTATAATCTATGCACACCCTCCAACCTGTAGTGACTCTAGTAGGTATGAGTTCATTTTGTTCATTTGCCACCACAGTGACCCCGGACTTTTTTGGAATGACTTGGGTAGGGCTCACCCACTTGCTATCCGCAATAGGGTAAATGACACCTACATCTAGGAGTTTCAACACCTCTTTCTTGACAACTTCCTTCATGACAGGGTTCAACCTACGTTGTGGTTGCCTAGATGGTTTGACATCCTCCTCCAAGTAGATTCTATGGGTGCAAATCAAAGGGCTAATTCCCTTAATGTCCGCAAAGGTCCATCCTATGGCGGTTTGGTGGGCTTTAAGAATTTCTATGAGTCTTACTTCTTGATCAAGATTTAGAGAAGATGAAATGATCACAGGGAAAGTCTCTTCACTTCCTAGAAAAGAGTATTTGAGATGGGGAGGTAAAGGCTTCAATTCTAACTTAGGTGGCTTCTCTATTGATGGAAATTTTTTCTCCTCAATTGGAGGCAATTCCTCGAATCTCGGCGTCCACCCATTAGTTTCCATCACCTCACTATGTTCAAGGATGGAGTATAGAAACTCCATTTCAGGTGTGGCTACCTCTTCAACAATCTTGGGGCTCACTAGACAAGACTCCAAAGGGTCATCACATGAGAAATGATCAACATATTCTTGCACCACAGATTCTATCACGTTCACCTCACAAATGTCTTCATCATCCCCTATTTCCTTGATAACATTGAAAATGTTTAAGTTCACAGTCATGTTGCCAAAAGACAACGTCATCAACCCACCCCGACAATGAATTATGGCATTAGTAGTGGCCAAGAAAGGCCTGCCAAGAATTACTGGGAATTGACTCCCTTGACTCACCACAGGTTGTGTATCTAGAACAACAAAATCCATAGGAAAATAGAACTTATCCACTTGTACCAACACATCCTTCACTATACCTCTAGGAATCTTCACACTACGGTCTGCTAGCTGAAGGGTAATGGTAGTAGGCTCTAACTCTCCTAGCCCTAGCTCAACATACACCGAGTATGGCAACAAATTCACACTGGCTCCCAAATCTACCAAAGCACGTCCCAACTTTGAGTTTCCTACCACTATGGAAATGGTGGGGCTTCCTGGGTCTTTATATTTTGGGGGCAAGTTATTCCTAATGAGAGAGGTGGATTGTTCGGTCATGAATGCATCATTGTGGACACCTAACTTCCTCTTCACAGTACACAAGTCTTTCAAAAATTTTGCATATGAAGGGATTTGTTTGATAGCATCCAACAAGGGAATATTCACTTTAACCTGTTTAAAAAGATCATAGATTTTAGCATGATTGTTCAGTTTCTTTGGGATTCTCAACCTATGGGGATATGGGGTGGAAGGAACATGGTTAGCTTTTTCTTTATCCAAATCCACATCAACAACATCGGCTTTAGGGACATTGGGTTCATCAATCACATCATCATCCCTTTTTGACTCATTTTGTAAATCTTTTGAAATCTCTTTTGGAAGATCCTTGGGATGGATGGTTTTGTCAATGATTTTGCCACTTCGAAGAGTGGAGATAGCCTTACAATGCTCAAGAGTCCCATCATTTTGACTTGAAGTCCCAACACTATTTTGACCTTGGGGGTTTTGAATGGGTTGAGAGGGAAATTTCCCCTTTTCTTGTTGAGAACTCCCCATAGAAGATGTCAATTTAGTGAGTTGAGACTTCACATCACTAATAGCCGTTCGAAATTCATTGTTCATTGTTTGTTGAGATTGGACAAATTGGGCTACAATGTCCTCCAAATTTCTTTTGTGGGGTGGTTGGTAAAATTGATGATTTTGATTTGCTTGAGAAAAATGGGGAAAACCTTGGTTAGGATTCGCAGAAAATCCTTGTGGCCCTTGATTTTGAAAAATGGGGGCTTGATTTGCAAAACCTGGATTTGGATTTTGAAAATGATATCCTTGGTTTTGAAAATTTGAGCTTTGCCCTTGAAAATTGGAACCTTGCCCTTAGTTAGAATAACCTTGATGGGCTTGAGCATTACCTTGATTTGATGAAGCATTCACCCCATCATTTTTCCAACTAAAGTTTGGATGCTTCCCCCA
This sequence comes from Hamamelis virginiana, assembly GCA_017140935.1. Classification (NCBI taxonomy): domain Eukaryota; kingdom Viridiplantae; phylum Streptophyta; class Magnoliopsida; order Saxifragales; family Hamamelidaceae; genus Hamamelis; species Hamamelis virginiana. The sequence goes on along the minus strand of JAESVK010000655.1, from coordinate 719,693 downwards.
CCCCGAATTATAAGTGTCAGAATATGGATTAAAAGGCTTCCTAGGGGGGTTCAAAGCATGGACTTGCTCTTGGACGGCTCCTTTAATGGTAGGAAGGGTAGGACAATCTCTAGTGGAATGCACAGGATCCTCACAAATGAGGCATGGTTCCTCTACCCTAGGCACAATAGGTGTAGGAGGTACACTTGGCACCGCAGGCACCGCAGTAACCTCATTGACTTTCTGCATTTCTAGGGCCTCTAACTTCCTAGTTAAACTTGCCACCTTGGCTTGAAGATCTTCTTGTTCCTTAAGTTGGAACTTTCCTCCACTACTTGGGTTGCTAGCTCTTTTTGCAACATCGGGAGTTGTGTTAACCTCCCAGTTGCGCGCACTCTCTGACAACCTATCAAAATATGGGATTGCTTGCTCGGGGGATTTCTCAAAATGTTCCCCACCACTCATCATTTGGAGAAATTGCTTAGTTTCACGGGTCAAACCATGGTAGAAATACCCTACAAGTTGACCTACGTCTAGTCCATGATGGGGGATTGCATTTATCAAATCCTTGTACCTTTCCCAAGCACCAGCGAATGCCTCATTAGGTTCCTCAGTGAAATTTTGGATCATGCGCATCAACATGTTGGTTCGTGCGGGTGGAAAGAATTTTTCCAAAAAAATCTTTTGTAGTTGTTCCCAAGTGCGGATGGAATTAGGAGTTAAAGTATGAAACCATATTTTTGCCTTGTCTTTTAGAGAAAATGGGAAAAGAGCAATGCAAATGATGTCAATAGGTGACCCCGTTGACAAGAATGCACTACACACATCTGTAAAATCCCTATGAAGGAATACAGCCTTTCAGAATCAAAGCCATGAAACTCAGGCAAAAGTCGAATCATTTCAGGTTTTAGGACAAAGCGACTAGCCTCTGGAGATGGGATTATACAATATGGTGTGGTGGTTCTATGAGGGTTGAAAATCTCCCTCAAAGTTCTTTCCAAATTCACCATAGGGATGTCTGTCTATTCTGCTGCTCATTTTGATTCATGTTTTGTTGAAAATTTTGATTTAAATTTCCCCCACCAGGTGCAGGGGTTAAAGGCGGAATAACATCATCCCTTCGCCCTTGAGGCTCATTTGGAAAGTCTTGATCATTTGCATTTCTTTGAAATGGATGGTTTTGGTTGTGCTCCATTGATGGAGAGGTTGGTTGAGCCAAGTTAGGTCTCAAATTTGGATTTTCAAGGTCTTGTTGTGGTCAATTCCTTACAAGTCGGTTTCCCTCTCCACGAGTCCAAACCGACATGCAACAATTGGTCACAACAAATTACACAATGTAATTGCGAATTACCACTAGCTCTTCCTTGGATCACTTCAAGCTACACGCCACTCCCCGGCAACGGCGCCAAAAATGCATGTCAATTTGTGGTGTGCTGAATTGCTTCCCATGAAAGGTTCTGTGAAAAACACAGACATGGATGCGCAGCGGAAGAGGGTAAAAACAAAAACTTTTCTGTTTTAATAAAAACATCCATGTTCACAAAACCTCCAAGAACGATACAAGCATCGGATCATATATATATAAATAAACAGTTAATCAAAGCATATAAAAACTCACTTTGATTATGTTCTTCGGTGTAGGAATCCTTCGAGTTTCAAAAGCATGAAACCTCCAAAGCGTATCCACACGAGAGCAAGACTCCAAAAGCTTCTCTAGTCTTCCACAACCCTTTGTGGCAAGCTAGAATGGAGAGGGAGAGGAGAGAGAATTCGGCCCTCTAGGGTTTCTATGCCTTAGAGTGTGTGAAACACTCTTATTTATAGACTTTCTCCTCTTTGGGGGGTGTTTGGTTACTAGTGCTAGCATGACCAATCATCCTCGAATAGAGTAATCCTATTCTCGGTTAGTATTGACTTTTAATCAATTAACGTTTAATTATTAAAGTCAAACAAACGCCATGATAGGATTCCCCTCTCTCAAGCTTAAGGAACTCACTTACTCTCTATTGTGTGTGACCCTTTGGGTTCACCCTAACCTAGCAGTGACAGGGACATCTCTATGTCTCCCAAAAAATAGAAACTTTCTATTTTAAGGTTCAATTGGAACGATTCCAATTTTGCCCTCATTGATAACACTTTATCAATAGGCTTTCACTGGTCATGAGTGACATCTAGCAACATATCATGACATACCCTAGGTTTAGGTGAATAGCAGAACTATGTGAACCCTTCATGTTATTTAATCCTTCATCCCCTAATGTCACAGTTAAGATAATAGGTATGGTTTTAGTCAAACCCTATCTTAACAACTTGATATCTGTCCCACAAAATATAATCTCAATAAGGTAATCGCAGTGAAACTCTTTTCACTGTTTACCTATCACTCTGGCCAGAGGTTCCCTTTGAGAATTATCTTTGTGAACTTATCCTGACATTCTCTCTCATATAACTGAGAGTGATGATCCCTTATTGCACACTCATCCATCTTCATGCATAACTCATTAGAGCCAATAAGCACCGATTACAACCTAATGGATAAGGCTGTACGAGATACTATCAAACTCTAGCAACCTATGCACAAGACAGCTATGGTGTCTCAGGTCTAAGGATTACCAAATAAATGGACATAACACTAGAATATTCCTTTGACAGAACTACCATAGGAATACTCTTTGCAGATCATGTTCAGTGTACATATTCTCTAATATGCACCCACAGATTAACCTAAGTGTCACTACACTGATAGAAAAGACTACCTATCCTCCATATGAGTTGGTTTAAATCTGTGCTACTCTTCATACGGTTAATTAAATATCCACTTTAATAAACCTTTGAGTAGGAACTCTTTTAGAATAGATGTATATGAGAAATATCAGTCTCTCTATCTCAACTCTTTGAGATGCATATTTCTCTTATCATTTATTCATGGACCTTATCATATATGTGAGAACATATTAGATAAGTTATACCTTCCATATATTGATAATATGAAACTCAATATACCCTTTAGGATTGGTTTTAGGGCATACTTCTAACATCCCAAACGTAGGAACTCAAGATCGCCAAGCATAATAAAACTATGGGAATCCACAGGTCATTTCCACAGGGAGTGGGGACTAAGAAGAATCCTTAGGTATTGATACCCAATGAATGTGTACTTTAAGTAAATCATGGGGGGGTTGTTGATTGATTTGATTTGGTAACCGATTTGGACGGTGATTAACACAAGAAACACAAATGGTAGGATCCTAGGGTTTCCACTCATCCACAACTAGGTAACAAGCATCTCTCATTGGTATTCTCATCTAGGATCCATTGAAAACTGGTCTTTGATGGATGATATGACTTTGAAAGCTTTTTAAACAATGATGAATAAGAGAATGATACCAAATGCTCACTTAAACAATATTACAAACACCTAACATGCATTTGGGTTCAAGCACAATATGTACCAAGGTTAACTTGTTCACACATTGTCAAGAAGATGCCATACTAATCATTGATAGAAGAAGTAGTGAGTATTTAGCATCATACACTTTCCATTAAACACAAAGAGATGAAAGAGTGTTGTTACCTTTGTTGGTGATGAGTTTCCACCGTTTGGATCCTACCTTGGAGGTTTAGAACTCCATTAAAGCTAGGTTACAAGAAATAAATGCAAGACAAGAGTAATAAATGCAAAATGATAGAGAAATAACTTCTATTAAAAGATTACAAGACAAATAACTAATGTTCAAACACTAAGAAACTAGTTTTAAGAGTCAAACTAAGGATTACAACTGGTAAATAACAAGAACAAGAAGAAATCTAAGCTAAACTATGTAGAAAAATCCTAGAAATATGAAAACCCTAAGGTAAACTACCCAAACCCTAACTAGGTAAGACCAAGAACACCCCTTCAGCTGAGAAAGAGGCCATTTATACCCCCCACAACAGCTACACGATTGGGGGGTCAAAAGACGACCGTGCCCTTGCAAAATCATAACATTTACGAACACAACTGGTGAAAATTCGAGCTCCAGTACTGGTACTCAACTACCACTGCCCAAAAGCTAGACTTCAGTACCGGTACTCACTTAGCCAGTACCGGTACTCACCTTCAAAATCTGCAGAATTTCCACTTCTGAAGCACAAAACTTTCATAACATCGAACAATGCCTCCATTAACCATCCTCGCAACTTTGAAATGCCTCAAACAAGTTGAAGGACCCTTCCCAGGGACTCATGAAGAAGGAAACACGATTCGAGCGTGCTTTGGCGACTTGCTTCACAAAATGACTCCGTTTGAAGATGAAAGTGCACAAAGACACGTTCCTCAACACACGGTGGCTCTCCAAGCGTCCCAAAACACTTCAAAAAGATGCGGATAGCATCACACGACCTATAAAAGCACAAAACACCAAAGAAAGTCAAATGCACCTATTCTATGCAAACTAGGACCAATATGCAAGCTAGAACTGCTAAAAGCAAGTAAAAATACCATACTTTATGTGTCAAACAAGGGCCTTGTACACATCATATAGAATAACTTCTACAATATGATTTTCCTTCCCTTGGGAACCATCCGATGATGTCCCATGACTTTCAACCGGATTATTCATTGATCTAGTAATTGGTCTGTTTGACATTTAACACTTGGTGGCCCCATCGGGCATGCCAAAATGGTGTAGTCCTAATCCTAGTCGGTCACTTATAAACTGAAATGGAATAAGGCGATTGGAAAGGATTAGAGGTTGATCCTCTTGGGTTCTAGTGTTGAATGTCTAATAAAAACTAAAATCCGATTGGAATTACGTTGTAATCAAACCGATTAACTTGCTTGGAATGAAATTGGAAATGCATTAACTAGAGAAATACTTACATTGCTTGAGATTACAATGCTAGAAATGGAAATCGACATACTTGGAATTGAAATCATGCTTAGAAATTGAAATGCGATGCTTGCTTGAAGTAGAAATGCTTGAAACTTCAAAAACTACGGATTGAAATTGAAAGGATGCTTGAACTAAACTAATGATGCTTGAAATAAACTTGATAAGAAGATTGCTTGCTAAGAGAAAGGCCTAAAATTCTACTAGAATGATTGAAGCATTGCGCTGATTTTGGAGTTGGAGTTGTCCTTGCTTATACTTTTGATTGGGGTATATATAGGCCACGGCTAAGGTCTGGCCAGCCACAATAACCATCCACTTTGTGCTTTTGAAGTAGTGCTTCACTACTTTGTAACTTCCCACATGCTGCCTAAATAATTGCCACATGTCCGACTAACCAAATTAGACTTAATCCTTGCTTGACATGTGGCATAACCACCTACTAACTAAATAGCCACTTCTTGATTAACTTCCCACTAACTTTTCGAGACTTCATCTTTGCTTGACATGTGGCATTACTATCCACCAATTAAATTAGCCACTTTCTTATTAACTCCCCACTAACTAGATTAATGGCCCACTTCCTTAATTAACCACCCACTAATTAAATTAGTGGTCCACTAACACACCAACTTCCACGCCACATGGCAACTCACAATTGGTGGTTAATTTTGTGGTGAACATACATCATCCTCTATTTGTTTAGAGAAGTCTTTGTGAAAACCCATATTTTTATATTATTATTTATGTGTTTTTAATTGAGGTTTTGTGTTATTATTATTATTATTTTAAAAAGAAAAAAACTTTTACAAAAATACCCAATATGTCCCATGTTTGTTTTAAAACAAAACAAACCACTTTCTCTTTTCATTCTCTGCCTTGGCTAAAGGAGAAAGGGAGAGGGAAGAGTGAGCCGTGAGAGGAGAGAGAGAATCGCCGGAGTGGTTGCTGGAGTTCGCCGGACTTCACATCTGAGTTGGTGAGAGAAAGCTCCCTCTCATTTTCTTGCATCTTCTTATTTCTTTTCGTTTGGTTTCGAAACCCATTTGTGTGTAATCTCAGATTTTTGGAAGAATGTGGGTGTGATCTTGGTCATTGGGGTTTCCATGGTGTTTAGGGTGTTGTTTAGGGTGTAATTTCCCTTTAATTAAACAGTCAACCAAATTGGGTAAAGACGTGGTAATGATTGCTAGTTTAAGAAGATGCTCTGATGGTATTCCTCTGTTTAGAGCTGCTTGCGTACAGATTGTGGTGAATATCTTATCCCAGTGGCATCATTTTACGATTATGGGTTTTTAGTTTGATTTTACAAATTTATTATTTGATTTGCAATTACAGCGACCTAAAGTCTATTTTTTTATTTTACAAATTTATTATTTGATTTTTGTTTAGAGTTACTTGTAAGAATTGTTATCCTGTACTTTCTAATGAAGTTTTCCTTTGTGTTTTTTGTTGTTGTGCAGTTTTAGAGGATATTTGTTATCATAAAGTCTGTTTTCAAGTAGAGCACTATAGAAAGCCTGAAGATCCTAAATTAATGTTTGGCCTTTCTAATGCTTGTCTTTTAGGGCAATTCTTTCCATCTATGCTGCATATTTATCGTAGTTATGAACCTGTATATTCTCGTCTAAACTAACAGTAAAGCTTGTATCTTCTTTGCATTATGTTATTCATGTCTCTAGCTCTTTGGTTGAGTTACCAATTCTAGATGGAGTTGGGAATTACAATATTCCAGAGTCAATGTAAAGCTTTTGGATGGCATCGTTTTGAGTTGCAGTTATTGGAAGAGTTTATTTTAAAATTTTACATTGTTAACCATTAAAATTTTCTAAATGAAAAAATAAATGAGGACCTTTGGCCAAATATATATATATGTATATTAACTACAAGAAGAACCCCTAATTAACAAAGGGAAACATTATAAATAGTAACTCTCTCCAGTGGAATGGCATCTTTATTCTTATTAGACCTTCCATGTTAGCCATGGGCTGTTGCAGCATCATCCATGAACTTTAATTCCAGTCCCTGTAACAATCGTATGAGCTATCAAAGAACAAGTCAATAAGGTAATCTAGTTGCCAAGCTCCTTTTATTTTTATTTTTAGGAGGTCAATTGTTGACAAGCTTATGATTAGAAATTTTGAACTATAAGATTTTGAATATCTGATTTATTCTGTTTTCATATAAGGAAAAGAAATCCACAAAAAGAAAAAATACTATTATGAGTTCACAAACAAACATATAAAATGCCATAATAATGAAAGAGAAAAAATATTAATCAACATAATCAGAAAATTAACAAGTAAAATCACTTACCCAAGAAGGCCGCTTGAATTCGATAAATTCTTCTACGACTACGTCTACGAGCATTCCTGTTCCTCCAATTCATCACCTCAAGAATTTCTTCTCCAATGATCCTTACAAGCCATTTAGGTTTTCCAGTTAAGAACATAAGATATCCCATAACCATTCCAATTATCATCCCACATCCATATCCCATCAACACGACTTTCCATCCAAATCCACTTGTAAACACTAGATCTTCTTCATCTTGAACTACCATCCGTGGTGGTGGTGATGCCTCAACATAATTGCATTTCTTTGACAGTGGGACTCCACACAATCCCCAATTCCCAAAGTATGAATCATTTTGAAACGTATAAAATTGATTGCCTTGAGATATTCGTCCCATAAGATGGTTTTGCGAAAGATTTAAGAATGCAAGAAAAGTTAGACTTGTCAATTGACCTGGAATCTCCCCAATGAGGTTGTTTGAAGAGAGGTCTAACGATTCAAGCACTCTCAAATTCTCTAGCATTGTTGGGATATGACCCATGAGGTTGTTGTGAGAAAAGTTGAGAACTTGGAGTGAATGGAGCTTTCCAATTGATTTTGGAATCTCTCCTTGGAAGCTGTTTTTTGACAAGTCAATGGTCGTCAAAGTGGTAAGGATTTTCACATATTCGATCTCCAAACCTTTGATTGGCAATATCACTGAATCTTGATAAGAATATTCTCCCATATAATTCAATTTATTTCCCACTTCATTCACATTCATTATGGCTTTCAAATTTTTGAAATATCTCATTGGCAAAGGACTATTGAAATCATTGTTTGAGAGGTCGAAGATTCGTAATTTAGGGAATGAATGTTTTGCTTTGGAACTACTTATGGAACCATGGAATCTATTGGATCGTAACACAAAAACGTGCAACTCTGGAAGAGTTTCCAACCAGTATGGGAATGTATCATTTATCTTGTTGTTTCCAAGATCCAGCACTTCCAGGTTTCAACAATTGATTAGAGATCGTGGTACTTGCCCTTCCAATTGATTTCCATTTAAGGCAATATTCCTCAATCGATTGTCCATTTTAAACGTTCATGGGATAGAGCTATGAAAGCCATTCATCTACAGATCTAACACCGTAAGACTATTGCTGAAGTTTCCTAAGCACTCTGGAATGACACCACTCAAGCTCTTATTAGACAAATCAAGAATGTCTAGGGAACTCACATTGCAAATTGAAGAAGGGATCTCTCCTTGAAGTAAGTTGGATTGAAGGTCAACATATTGAAGATTTTGAAGATTCTTCCATGGAAGTTGCTCTACACTTGTCAGATAGTTGGAAGAAAGATTCGAACAATATAATGAAGGCCACTTGTCCCATACCCATTTTGGAATTAAGCCTTGAATTTTGTTGTGAGAAAGGTCGAGCCATTGCAATGTGTCTTGGTTTCTTAAGAAATTTGGGAACTCACTTAAGTTGCATGAAGATAATCTCAAATCTGAAAATTTGGGCAAGGCAGAGTTGACATTGTTGTTGGTTCTCAGTGATAGACTATTATATGAAAGATCAAGTGTATCAAGATTTTGGAGCTTCGAAAATTTGTCTATCTCCACAATCCCACTTAAATTATTTGATGAGAGTCTGAGAGTACTGAGGTTTTTGAGTTGAAAGATAGACATTGGAATTTGACCAGTGAGCTGGTTATTACTGGGCTTCAAGTACATCAATGGCACACTAAATACCAAACATGGAATTGTCACGTTCAATGAGTTATCAGGTAAGTAGAGGAGGTTAAGATTTGGAAGTAGTAGGGAAGGAATAGGACCCATTAGCTGACAATTTGAAAGGACTAAATCTACTAGTTGTGTTAGATTGAAAATAAAAGATGGGAAGTGAGCATCGAGATTGAAATCCGAGAGATCTAAAACTTGGAGTTGGCTTAGGTTTGACAGTGATGATGGGATCTCACGAGTGAAATGGTTATTTCCGAGGAATAAATTGGTGATTTGTGTAAGGTTCCTAAGGGATGCTGGAATAGATCCGGAGAAGTTCCAGATCGAGAGATCCAAATAATTCAAGGATTGTAGATTGTCAATTGAATCAGGAACTTCTCCTAAAAAAACCTGTGTAAAAGAGATCCAAAATCTCGAGGGAACTGCTCCAATTAAGCTTTGGAAGATAACCAATGAGATCTGAATTCCCCGTTAATTGGATTTTTTGTAGGTTTGGTAGATGAAAAATATCATTTGGGAATTTCCCTCGCAAATCACAATCTCGAAGACTGAGAGATGCCAAAGAAGAAAATAGGTTCCTCAAGGAACCAAGTTGAACCATAGACATGTTTACTCCATTGAGACTAAGATGTCTTAATTCGGTTAGGTTTTGAACCAACCCTTTTAGATTTGGAGCATTGAGTCTCAAATATCCGCTGTATGAGAGGTAAAGAGAAATCAATTTAGAGAGGTACATGATTTCTGATGGAATATTGCCAGAAAATTGGGAGTGAGAGAGGTTGAGATGCTTCAATCTTGGAAACCGACCAAAGTGAGGTGAAATTCCGGAGTTGCGAAAATGATTGAAAGCGAGGTTGAGGGTTTAGAGGTGAGGAAGGTCAAGGAGAAAGAGGGTGGTGTTGGAATGGAGGGTGCCATAAAGTTGGCTGCAATTTAGGTCAAGGCCAATCACGTGACCAGTCATCCTATTGCACGTGACCCCATCCCATGAGCAGCAATCAATACCATCCTCCCAACTCTGCATCTTTGGATAAGATTTATCTCCACATGAATAATAAGGATCAGAACCTGAAGCATTAAAGGAAAAGATGTTTTTGAAATGAAGCAAAGCAAGGCTCTGGTGGTGAGGGCACAATTGGACATGAGAAGTAGAATTAGAAGAGAAAGATGATGATGATGAATGAACCTGGAAGAACAAGATAAGGAGGTAGAGGAACGTTAAACACCACCCCATCTTAATTTGTTTCAAGATACCAGAAACAAAATATGTGATGATTGTTGAGACTTGAGATTGAGGAGGTTAAGTGGAGATGAATGAATGCTTATACATTTTATAGGCCCCCAAGTCAACTCACAGGATGGGAGCAAGAAATAAGTCATGGAAGAATTTTATATATTTTACAGCTTGTTTTGATTTTACAGTCTTAATTGGATTTGAAGATTGTTATATGCCTTTAAAAATTTGTTATATGCCTTTAAAAATTTTCCCTTTTCTCAAAAGGTATTGAGCAAAATATATAAATATATATTCAGTCCCAATCTAGTCAGCATATGTTTATATATCTCATGTAAACATAAAGATAATAGATAATTGTGGGAGACATATTTTGATTAATTGATCCTTGGATTAGATATTCTGTTTATGGATGTCATGCATGCTAAGAATTACGGTAATCCAATGTAAACATCTCGTAAATATAGACCGTCATGGGCGAAGCCACATGAGAGTGAGGGGTGGCAGTTGCCCTCCCTCAAATTTTTTTTTTTTTAAATTTTATACCCTATAAATTTTTTAAATTCTGGATTTGCCCCTCCTAATTTTTTTTTTTTAATCCATTTATTTAACTTTTCTACACTTCACTTTTTTTTTTTTTAATTTTTTCCTTCCATATAAAGCTCTGGCCTCACCCAATGTTTTCAAAAGATGGAATCTCGTAAAGGGTAATTGTAAATGTATTGAATTGAAATATAATTTATCACATATCAATGAATTAGAAATTTTTGCAATTTTTTCTACCTCAAACTAACACAATAAAAAAAAAAAAAAAAAAAAAAAAAAAAAAAAAAAAAAAAAAAAAAAAGAACAAAAGCATTCTTGATTTTTTTGAATTGGGGTTAATACTTTTGAATTGGGATAAAGTATTATCAACCAATTAAAGGTTCCATTTGTATTAACTTTACCTAAAATTATAGAGCATCTCCAATGTGACTCTCTAAAATTAACCCTTTAGCCACATC
>JAESVK010000655.1:652155-675060 GCA_017140935.1 Hamamelis virginiana | reverse complement strand
GCCATAAGGCTAACAATCTCCCCCTTTTTGTTGATGACAATCATTGTTTAAAATATTTCATATAAGAGTGAATATATCAACTAAGGATTTGTAGCTCCCCCTATCAATATGCATAAAGAAAAGGATACTAATAATATTTAACCATGAGCATATTGTAGGTAACAAATTCATATAAGATTCATATTCATTTCATCATGCATATTTTACCAATACTATGCATACCAAATAATATCAAATATTATATCAAAGATTATGCATATTTCTCCCCCATTGACATTAACAAAAAGATACCAATTAGAGGCAACAAAGAAGAATTACAAGTTCAAGAAATATGACAAAATCATTTCTCCTCCAAAAAGAATGCATAGTTTTGAAAATTATTTTTCTTCTTTTCACATAAAGAAATACTAATTTAGAAGAAACAAAAAGATACCAATTGTTGAAGATACCAATTGATACCAATTTTCGATTAACATATGCAATAAGCAAGGATAATAACAAGAGTAAGATGCCAATTTTATAATCTAAAAAATATCCAAGCTCAAGGAGAGTTAAATCATCAAGTTTTAATCAACATATACAATAAGCAATGAGGAAGCAATAAGATTTCAAAGTTCTCAAAGTATTTATACCCCAAAGTCAATGCTTATATTTGAAAAAGATTTTTCAAAAAATAGACAATAAAGAATTAAGTTCAAAAGAACAAGGGAACAAGTTTAACTAATTCAAAGTGATATTCACAATCAAAATAAGTTAAACTTTTAACTTGATGGTTTAAACAAGAGTGAATCATCAATAGGCATCAAAAATCATAAAGACATTGAATGTATTTATGCCAATTGGTTCAAGTTATGTTCAACAATACTAAGACAAATGAATATCAAAATGAATCATCAAAATATTATCTTTAGCAATAGACAAAGATAATTTCAAGAGTTTAAGAAATGTCATTGCTAAAACAATGCTTAATTTTGAAAATAAATGTCTCTCTTTTGCAACAAAATATTTTGAAAAAGATTTAGCTTCAAAAATCAATCATTCATATATAGCAAGCGATTAGGCAAATGTATATCATCAATAAACATCAATACATCATATTGATAGACAAACAATATATTTATGACATTTGCTTCCAATCACCAAGCTAATATAAATGTATGTCAATAATGATCACAAAAATAACATTTTTAGCAATAAGCCAATAATAAACAAGGTTATAACTCCTAAATCATTGCATAGCTATTCTCTTCATCTTGCAATCAAGACTAGCAAGTTTCAAGCATATGATTCAATTTGAATTATAAGCACATGACATAGAAGGAATTGTGAACAAGAATTTAAAAGAAATTCTTACAATTTACTAAACAATGTTGATACCAATTGTTGATGTTCATTTCCTTCATCTTTGAAGAGTTGATGGTGGATTTGCTTGACTAGTGATCTTCATCACTTCATGTTTGAATATTGAATGTCCTCCATCATCAATAATTGAGTGCATGACTTCATCAATTCTTTGTCACACAAAGATAGGTTCTTCTTTAATTTATGCACACAAACATTTCTCTTTCAAAGTGTCAATAAACAATGATAATAAACAAAAATCAAATATATGCTCAAGGATATTATGATGAGAGAATATGCAATGATAAATAAGAGATAAGCATAATTCATTACAAGAGAATGCAAGATAGTTTAACGTCATTTTCGGACTCAAGGTAGTTTATAGTCATTTCGGACTAAATGAAATTAATCACTATGTGAGATAGGATCATCCTTCCTAACCCATATAGTTTTCACCTTTGGTTGCTCCAAGGCAACCTTAGGAGGTAAAGACCTATTCCTATATCCATGACTAATATAAGGTCCATAATCATAGGGAGTCCTTCTATAGTCTCTTAAGAGGTGATAACAATTTGGTCTAATATGACCATTTTTGCCACAATGATGGCATGTGGGAATAAATCTAGGAGAATGATGTGTGTGTATAGGTTCATGCACAATTTTCCTAGGTTTGTTCTTCAAGCCATATCTTTGACTTTTATCTACAAAAGTCTTGGCCTTAGGTCTTGGGCATTTGAGACGAATGTGTCCCTTACCACCACAATTATGGCAAGTAGGAATATATTTGGGTCTTGCCTTGATAACATGAGGTAGCTCCTTTGGTTTTAAAATATGAGCTATTTTTGAAATACCATTTTCCTTTTTCAAAGAGTCTCTTTCATTTATCAAAGAAATATTCTTATTTTCACAAATATTTAACTTTTGTTCAAGACTCTCAAGTTTGTTTTTCAAAATAGAATTTTCATTTTTCAAAATAATATTTTCACTATTCAATTCTTCAAAATCATTTGACGAAATTAAAGTAAAATTTGTATTTCTCAAAGACTCAACCTCTTTAACCAAAGTTGAATTTACCTCTTGAAGAGCCATTTTCTCTTTTGAAATGGATGACAAATCATTTTTCAAAAGTTTGTGAGATTTGCTCAAACAACTATTTTTCTTGTAGAGTTCTTCACATAAAGATTGAAGTTGCTCATAAGATAATTCATCATCAAAGTCATCATCATCAAAATCATCATTAAAATCATTTACATATCTAGGAGAAATTGATTCATCACAATCATGAACATTTCTACCAAAACAAGAATCATTTTCAAAATCCTTAATAATCAAGTTTGCACAAATCTTTAGCTCAAAATATAATAAAATGAAGAGCACCCGCTCTAATACCAATTGTTGTCCCAAGTATGAAACCCTAGAGGGGGGTGAATAGGGTTTATGGCAAACTTTTCAATTAATTACCCAATAAAAATTAGCGTTCAATTACTAATAACAGAGGCAATAATATAAATGCAAGTAATTGAAAGAGAGTAAGGGATAGAGAAATCAAACACAAAGATTTAACGAGGTTCGGACTCCGCCTACTCCTAGCCTTGTGCCTCAGCCCAAGGATTCCCCAACAATCCACTAAGGATTAGCTCCTTCAAGGTGGAGAAACCTTTACACGATCTTCTTTATCCCGGGTGGAAGACCCTCACCTCAAGCTCGCAAAGAACTTAGCAAATGGCTCACAAAGAACCCACTAGTGCTCACAAAGAATACTTCTTCAAGCTTCACAAAGAATGCTTGGCCAATGTTCATAAAGAGCAACTCTCCAATGCTCACCAAGAGCACTCACAAGATTTACAAAGAGATGAGATATAGATACAACAAGAAAACTCCCCAATGAGTAGATGAAATACAATTGAAAGTTCTCACTAATATCTCTCAAATAGATGAACTAGATTGGCTTCAAAAGAGTATGATGATTTTGACTAAAATCACACAAGAATTATGTGAACTATGTTGGTATATGTTTGAGTGTGATCATTAGCTCATTCAAGACTCATATGATGAGTATTAATAGCCCCAATAATGAATATGGCCGTTTAGAGACAAAATAGAGCCGTTAAAAACTAGTTGTTATGAAGTGTCAGGTTGATTAGTCGACTAGGCACATGTGTTAGTCGACTAGGAGGTTTAAAATACCTTAAAAACACTTTCCGGGCATGGTTAGTCGACTAGGCAAAGTGGATTAGTCGACTAATAGGGTGTTTAGTCGACTAGGACAAAGTGTTAGTCGACTAGAGGCTTATTTTTCCAGAAAACAGCTACTGCACTTCTATTAGTCGACTAAGCATGGGTGTTAGTCGACTAAGGCCAATTTTTTTCATTTTCTGAAAGTTATATATTTGAAAACTAGACTTTTCAAGCTTTCCGTGGCCACCAAGATCATCGAAAACGGAGTCCGGATGAGAGAGATATGCTCATTTTAAGTTGGAAGTTTTCGTCAGGAAAAATTCAGCATTTATAAAAACATTTTGTCTTCTGAATCCAAATAGCCCACTAAGAGTTAAAATCAAATTTTGACCAAAATGTGATTTTCCAAAGTTAAAACCTATGGTTTTTAAGTCATAATTAATTGAGCCAATGTAGTTCATCCTAAAGAGAGATTTACATAATAAATCCTAAGCACTCACACAAGATAAAATCTTCACAGAATTTCTTCAACACTTGTGCTTGGCTTGTGCTTGGCATGTGTTAGGCTCCATCTTTGACTTCAATAAAATTGTAGCTTTTTGCTCCATGCTCCTTAGTGATTGTTTGAAAAATTCACTTGAGCTTAGCTTTAATGATGGTTGAGCCTTCTTCAATTGACAATTTGAATCCTGTTCTTATATATAAGCATATATATATACTATAATGGATAAATAAGAACTATAGGATAATGTCAATTAACCAACAAGGTTAGTCAAATAATCACGCAATGATATTTAGCAATTAACAAGAGTGAATGACAAAGTATTCATATGTATAATTGAATATACATAATACAATGTTTGTTATCATCAAACATTGAGCACAATGTGCATATAGAATAAATAAATCAATCAATGATTTGTGGCTCCCCCTAACAGTATGCATATAAAGATACTAAAGATTATCATTTAAAGTATATGCATATTTTGGGTAAAATAAATTCATGATGCAACAATAAGTCCATGAGACAAAGATATTCACATCATCATGAATTTTACCACAATTCATGCTAGCAAATATACACAATATGCAAATCAAATAGAATCACAATACAATGATTGTTATCATCAAAATCAACCAACCAAGGTGGAAGCCATAAGGCTAACACAAGGGATTAAAGCTCAAAATTTGGACCTTAGATAAATGAATTTGGAAATTTCAAGGGCTTCATATATGGTATAAATTTGGACCTCATGGCATAAAGTGCAAAACTTAACAAACCTAATCGATGAACAAAATTAAAAATATCAATACCCTCATAGCATAAAGTTGGACATTGTGGTATAAATATCTAAATTAGGGACCATAGGATATTTTTTTTCTTAATTAAGGTACTATTTTCTTATTCAAAAAAATAATAAATTTAAGTTTATATATTGCAACTAAAATGAATGATGTGATACTTAAATAACCTATTGCAACCAAACTTTCGATGCAATATAGTATGGCGAGAATTTAAAAAATGGACAGAGATTTTGGCTGGCGTTAGGCACTATTGCAACAAGAGATGCCGATGCTATAAACTGTTATTCTATTACAACAAACTATATTGTTGCAATACAAACTATCTATTGCAATGAGAAAGATTGATGCAATACAAAATAACTTATTGCCACCAAATTATCGATGCAATATAGTATGGCGGTAAATAAAAAAATGGAGGAGTTGTTGGCGGGTGGTAGGTGCTATTGCAACAAGAGATGCCGATGCTATAAACGGTTATTCTATTATAACAAAATATATCGTTGCAATACAAACTACCTACTGCAATGACAAGCATGGATGCAATACTAAATAACCTATTGCAATAACATATTCGATGCAATAAAGTATGGCGGGAATAAAAAAATGGAGGGAGTTTTTTGGTGGAAGGCAAACGCTATTGCAACAAGTGATGCATTTGCTATGAACGGTTATTTGATCACAATAAAACTTATCGTTGCAATAAAAACTATACAAAATACCTGTTGCAACGAAATGGATTGATGCAATACAAAATAACCTATTGCAACACAATAGTTGATGAGATAGAGGGTGGCGGGAATTAAAAAGATGGTGGGAGTTTTTTTGGAGGGAATTAAATGCTATTGCAACAAGAAATGCCAATGCAATAAATAATTCATCTATTACAACACAATATATCGTTGCAATAATGTTGTTATCGCAACTAATTTATCACACGTGGTAATAAATTGCATAATGCAACGACAAGTATATGTTATTGCAACACCAATTTGGCAAGGTAAAAAAAAATTCATTTTTTAAGTAACTATTGCAACGACAATAGCATGATTGTCGCAATAACGTGTTTATTGCCACGATATTTCTTACCATTGCAATAATTCTCGTTGCAATAAGGGTATTTTCTAGTAGTCTCTCTTTGGGGCTTATATATACTCATTGAATGAGTCTTAAACAAGTAAAGAAACCTATTAAAACTTACTTCAACTTGTTTACTCATCAATCTTGTTGAATTCATCATTCTCTTGAGCCAAATTAGTTTATATCATTGAGAAATATTAGTGAGAGCTTTCAATTGTATATCATCTACTCTTTAAGGAGCTTCATTTGTTGTATTTAAATTACATCTCTTTGTAAATCTTGTGAGTGCTCTTGGTGAGCATTAGAGAGTTGCTCTTTGTGAGCATTAGCCAAGCATTCTTTGTGAAGCTTGAAGAAGTGTTCTTCGTGAGCACTAGTGGATTCTTTGTGAGCCATTGAGCAAGTTCTTTGTGAGCTTAGGTGAGAGTCTTCCACCTGGGATAAAAATGACTGTGTAAAGGTTTCTCCACCTTGAAGGAGCTAATCCTTAGTGGATTGTGGAATCCTTGGGCTGAGTGCTTAAGGCGTGGATGTAGACGAGCCGAACCACGTTAAATCACTGTGTTTGATCTCTCTCCCTTACTCTTGCTTCAATTAATTGCTTATATATTTGTTTGCATTGAAATTAATTGAATTTAATTTTTATTTGGTAATATTTGCAAAGGTTTGCCATAAACCCTATTCACCCCCCCTCTAGGGTTATTTATTTGGGACAACACTAATGATTTTTATGTGAACCTAGAATAAAATTTATATGTTAAAAAGCCTAAAAGCTTTGATTTTTAACATGCTTTAGTTAATTTAAGTTGTATGTACAACAACCTAAATTATTCTAAACCATGTTAGGAATCATCTAAACCCTAAACATGCTAACTAGGATAATCCTAAATGCAACTTACTAACATGTCATCATTATGCATGCATAAAAATAGTAACAAAAGTAAACACAAGGGCAGAAACTTACCTTGTGCAATTGCTCCCTCATCCACAATTGTATATCACAAACAATGATGCATAAAATAATAACATAAACTTAAACATGCATACTAACATATGAACATGAATTCTAAACATGCATAAGAAATAATAAAACCTAAAACTAGCATGCATAAGAACATGAAATAAAAAACCCTAAGCTATCATGCATATGAACATGTAATATTCAAAACTCTCATGCAAAACCTAACATGTATTCTACCATGCAAACCCTAATATGCATTCGATCTACATACTAAAAAGATGATTAATAAAAGAAACTTTTAAACTATTCTCTCATTCTGGTAAACAAGAAGAGAATTCATTTTAGAGAACTAGAATAGAACTCATTCTAGAGAATTAGAAGAGAGAGAAACTCACCCTTATGAACTAGAAAAAAAAAAAGATGAATGAATACCTCTAAGGCTGTTGGAAATCTTTCTTAAGCCTCCTCTCTTTATGTTAGAGAGATTCTCCAAACTTGAGTGAGAACTGAATGAAAAACAATGAAGAGGGGACCCTTATTTATAGATTTTTGGCTCAAGCATGGACTGTCGAGATTAAATTTAATCCAAATGATACAAGGGCTCATATTAAGTCTCCCAAGGGTCTTAGTTATCAAATTAGGCCAAAAAATTAGAAGAAATTTGGATAAAACTAATAAATCCCAAATTTGTGGGTGTTTGAGTCCTTTCGGGACCCTTCCAACTTGTTTTTGGCATATCTTCTTTTAAGTCCAAATTTAATGATTCAAAAGCCAAAACGACCAGGACTCAATCCTCTATGTTTCTAGAAGGGTTTTAGGCTGAAAATTCCTAACCATGGTCAAGGGATTGGGTTAAACCAAGCTGGTTAGCCGTTATGAGTCGTTAAGCTTGATTTTGGTTTGAAAAATTGGCTAATCAAATTGATTTAATTTTAAAAAGTCACTTCATGAAACATGTTTTGAAAATATTTATTAAAATAATTTTAAGGTTTTTTAAAACATTTATCTAGGAAAATGGTTAGGTTTTGGTATTTTAAATAAAAAAACGTAAAGATGACCAAGTGACTCCCAATGGACCATTATGAGCCAAAATGATCTCAAATCATGTCATTATTGAGCAAATCATCTATCTAAACTTTAAATATCCATATAAATCAATTAAAACAATCTGAGACAAATTTGGAGGTAATTCGGAAACTATACGAGAAAAATGACAATTTTTCCCCTCAAGTCACAAAAGTTCTTATTACCTATCGAGCTTCGACTGGAATGACACAAAATTTGACATGGACATTCCTAGAATCTCTAAAAACCTAATGCAAGAAAAATGAACCTAAAATGGGTTAGAAACTTACATGCGATAATAGCCTCTATCTAACTAAGGAAAAAATGTATTTTCGGAAAACTCAGGTTTTGAAGCCTACTCCTCCAAAAATGATTGAGAATTCTTGACCAATTGAACACGAAATGATGACTTAAATGCTATAAGTAAAAAATGGGGTGTCTACAAAGGACTTTAAGCAATAAACATATCTAAAGTAGGACTTTTGACCACTTATATATATATATATATATATATATATATATATATATATATATATATATATATGGGGCAAGTTCCCTTACACCCTATATTGACACCTATGTTTACACCCTGTTTTCAAATACCATTGTAGATCGAATATTTTGAGAAACCGACCGTTAGATTAGATACTTATCTTATGTTTGTCATGTATGAAAAAAATTGGAGTGATCCAACGATTAGTTTTTGAAAAATATCATTTTGAAGAACTATTATTTTTTTTTTATTAATTAAAACATAACAATTTTTTATAGTAACATTTCTTAAAATCTAACCGTTGGATCACTATGATTTTTGGTATACATGATATGCATAAGAAATGTATTAAATCCAACGATCGGTTCGTCAAAATATCTATCATAGATAATGTTTTGAAAACAAGGTCTAAACATAAGTGTCAAAATAGGGTGTAAGGGGAACTTGACCCTATATATATATATATATATATATATATATATATATATATGATAGGTTCCTTACCTCTTGCTTTACCACTATTTTTACTGCTCATTCTCAGTGGGTCTAATATTTTAAGAAACCGACCATTGGATTAGATACCCTACTTATGTAAGTCATACATACTAAAAATCATATTGATCGAACGGTTAGATTTTAAAACATCACAATATAAAAAATTGAATTATCTATACTATTTCTAAAAGTGCCTTAGTAAGAGAAACTTTTGATTGACCATTTTAACCTCAAGTTAGTTCATAAAGGCCATAATATCCTTATTTATTTCATTAATTAATTGAAGTTTACATGCCACGATTTGAATTATATTTAAAATTGAAATTAATTGGCAATAGTCTTTAGCTTCTGAATTTTCAATTTGAAATTAGAATATTAATGACTCTTACTCTTCTCAATTTCTGGAAATTAGCAATATCATTTGGCTTCTCAATTTTCATTGAATGCATGGCAAAAAATGAAGAGATTTTATCTTAATTTAAAGACTAACTAGCATTGCAAGTATCGAAATGATAAAAATATTAAGCAGATTTAACAAATGGGTGGATATATATACTCATGCATGCAGTTCTTTTTCACCATAGAACGAATCCCCTTTCTCCATTTTTTTTCCATTCTTCATTCCATAAGTTGTCTGTTGTTTATGTAATGACTAAAATTTTTACTCATCACGCTGTAATAATTCAAGACTTTGTCAAACAGGCAATTATCATAACAAATGATTGAAAAAAGCCTCATCTTACATCAACTGCAACAAAAAATGAAGAAAGTTGTCATATTAAACGTATGAATAAATTATATTCATCTCGACCTCAACCCAATAAGATTTATGTTGTACTAGTTTTGACACCATGTGTAGGAATTAATGATTGCCTTATAATATGTCTCTTTCACATTAAACTTTAACATGTTTTAATTTTTATTTTATTTTATTTTATTTTATTTTTACTTTTTCTTCTATGTTATGTCGAATTTCTACATTTAGCTTTTGCCAATTTTTATTTGTTTATCAACATGTATTTTTGCTTTATTTTTTGGTTTCTTATTATTTTCTAAATAAAATAATTATTTTTGCACGTTGTTTTGATTAAGTTAATTATACATATTCCTTAAACTACTTCCCACAGCTCATAATCATGTCTCAAAGAAAAAAATTATAATATTCTATAGGCTACTTCAGTCTTCTTGTTGTATTTAACCTTTATTTTGTTCAAGTTTTCACTTCCTTTCCAACAAAATCTTGACATTCAATTGTAGGGCCGATTCCTAGAACTTTCGAGGTGAATGTTTTTCCTCTGATTTGTTATAAGTAGATCAAGAAACATAATAACTTCCATGGTGCGCTGTTGATTATTAATATAAAACTTAAAATTTTTTTGTTTGTTGTAGATAAAATTCCATATAATTCTACTCTCATAATAGAATAACTTTCAAATTAATTTAATAACCATCTTATTTTGAAATAATTTTAGAGTAATGGAAATATACATGTAAAAAGAAAATTATAATAAATATATATACAAAATATTATATTATTATTAATTGTTGTTCACGTGTAACGCACGTGTGCTATAACTAGTTTCTTAAAATATCTAAGTATAATAATATTTCACAGTGTTATTTTTCACAAACCGATCATTGGATCATTGTGATTTTTTGCATACATGACATACATAAGTAGGTAATTTAATCTAATGGGTGGTTTTTCAAAATATTGGACCCACATTAGTGTTCTGAAAATGAGTGGTGAAAATAATGGTCAAACAAGTGGTAAGGATAACGTGACCCAATAAATACATTAAGAGATGCTAATAAAATAAGGTACACTTAATACAAAGTTGCATAAAGTGACTTCCGTTGGGGTAAATGCATAGCCTATTTTGAAAAACTGATTGTTGGATTAAATTCCCCTCTTATGAATGTCATGTATGCAAAAAAAAAAACAAAAACAAAAACAAAAACAAAACAAAAAAAAGAAAAAAAAACAACGTGATCCAATGTTTTCCTAGTCAGGTTTATTTTGATCTGCAAGGCCATTAATTGGTGTAACTAGGATTGACAGCTAGTTTGATCTGCAAAGGCATTCTGGTTGCTTTTCGTGAGAGATAACGAAAATAGGGGTTGTTGTGATCGAGGAAACAGAAAAGCAGCCGCTGCTCTCCTTGGTGTAATCAATAGCAAGATCAGGTCTCACGCACTATGACGCCTCTGCCATGGTGATCGTCTCTCGTGTATCAAGCACACAACATCAATGATAGGGCATGTGAGAGGTTTGTGATTGTAGGTATATTTTCTTGTGAGAGGTTTGTGACTGCAGTGTTTTCATCGGGATAATAGGGTTCTTTGAAACCCTAATAGATTATTCCGAGGCTTCAAAGATTCCAGTCAATAAATCCCCATATTCTGTTCATTTGCTTGATTCTCGATCACCTAGGGTTGGTTGGAATGGCGCCTTCCACCCCTCCGATGGCCTCACCGTTGGCAGGGACTGCCATCTAGGCTGGTTCCGGGGTGCAGTCTTATGCGCAAGCCGTGAATAAGAAAGTGGAGACTCCTGCGTTCAAAATTCCTATGAGATTTCCAGTTGATATTAATGGTGAATTGGGATTTATTTTCTCAGAAATGGAGATGGTTAAGGCTAAGGAAGAGTTTCGTTATGCTCTGGTTATGAAGTTCATGAGGTATCGGCCATCTATTGACAAAATCCGGCTATCTGTTGTGAAAACGTGGGGCTTGACAGAAATTCCAACGATCAGTTTTATGGATGATTACCATGTGCTAATTCACATGAAAAACGAACGTGACTTTGTGCATGGCTAGACAAGGGAAGGTAGAACTATGGAAGACAATTCTTTTCGGCTGTTCAAATGGACGAAGGAGTTTGATGTGAACAAAGAATCTCCATTGGCTCCTCAATGGATCTTCTTACCGGGGTTACCGATGCATCTTTACCGAACAGATTTTTTGAAAATTTTAGCGACTCGTTTTGGTCGTTATCTTGGCACCGATAATGTGACAATCAACTGTACGAGAGCCTTGGGGGCACGTATTTGTGTGAAAGTAGACCTGACCATGGAGCCGGTAAAGGGATTTCCTCTTGTTTTATCTCTGAAACAATGTATTTGGCAAGAGGCCAAATAAGAAAAGATGGGATTTTTTTGCTCAAAATGTTGCCAGCAAGGACATACCTCTGTTGTTTGTAGGGTGGGAGATAAGCAAAGGGATGACGGAAATCATAAAGAAAAAAAGGTATGGAAACCGAAGTCTAATGATGGTGTTCTGGAAATCAATACCGACAGTGGCGGAGCCACATGTCGTCTAGGGGGTGCCATGGCACCCCTTGTCTTTTAAAAAACCTTTTATATAGTTTATATATTATTGTAAAAATTGTATTATTTTTATATATTGTATGCTTTAGAAATTAAGATGGCACCCCCCACACCCAACCTTAAATTTAAAACATTTTTATACATAATATGTTTTGTCTATATTTTATTAAACCTAAATAGATATTAGTTTTTATTGTACCAAAAAAATATTAATTTTATTTTTCTAGAGAAAACTTAGTCTTAAATCTTAATATACTTTTCATGCCTAACTTCTAAAATTTTCATTTTTAAATTTTGGCACCCCCAAGAACAAAATCCTGGCTCCGCCCCTGAATACCGAGATGGATGAAGGGGCAAAGCCAGTGGAGCAGGAAGCAAGTCCCAGTAATGCGTCGATGACGAAGATGGTCCAAGATATGTGCCCTGTGTTAACGAAAATTCCTGTGGCTAATGACAATGGGAAACATGCAATGGAAAACTCTGATGTTCCGCAGAGGAGCTTGGGAAATAATGTGAATGATAGTTCAACAGAGTTCGATAGAGTTTCACACGGTGAACCTATGTTACACGAGAAAGGGGTTGGTGCGGTTAGTCTTAATCAGATGGAAGATGTTCATGTTACACGAGAAAGGGGTTGGTGCTGATAGTCTTAATCAGATTGAAGATGAGAACCAAGACCGGAATCAGGGAGAACTGGCTCTGGGTTATTAGTCAGAGAGGGAGGAAGGTAAAATTTCAGTGTTGCGGGGCAAAGAAAAAATTTATGAGTCGGATACAGAGCAGAGATTGATAACCGAAAACGCCAAAACTATAGAGGAAAAATCAGTGAGGAAATCCCAGAAGGTTCACATTCGATCACATAAATTAAATTTATGATTGATTCAATATTTTTCTGGAATATTAAAGGGTTGGGCAGGTCTTGAGGAACGTTGAAGAAGTTGATTAATAAGTTTAATGTTGATTTGTTTGCTATTTCAGAGCCTTTCGCGGCTGCAGAGTGTATGGCAATGCTAGGAAATTTTTTGAATTATCACCATTTTATCTCTAATGAAAATCAGGGTGGTAAATTGTGACTTTTTTGGAGGGATAGTAATGCCTTTGAAGTTATTTCTATTTCGACACAGATGGTTTCCGGGTGGTTTATCAAGGACGGCCAAAGAATTTTGGTGACTTTTGTCTATGCCAAATGTTTTTATGTTGAAAGAAGAGAGTTATGGCGGCAACTGGAGGAGAGTCAAGTATCGGATTTTCCTTGGTTAGTCCTGGGAGATTTTAATGTAATTCGTATGGATGCAGAAAGAATTAGTGGAAATCCAATACCTCTTTTATCTATGATGGAGTTTAATGATTGTTCACATCATTGTGGTCTTTTTGTCAATTGAAGAAGGCTCAACCATCATTAAAGCTAAGCTCAAGTGAATTTTTCGAACAATCACTAAGGAGCATGGAGCAAAAAGCTACAATTTTATTGAAGTCAAAGATGGAGCCTAACACATGCCAAGCACAAGCCAAGCACAAGTATTGAAGAAATTCTGTGAAGATTTTATCTTGTGTGAGTGCTTAGGATTTATTATGTAAATCTCTCTCTAGGATGAACTACATTGGCTCAATTAATTATGACTTAAAAACCATAGGTTTTAACTTTGGAAAATCACATTTTTGTCAAAAATTGATTTTAACTCTTAGTGGGCTATTTGGATTCAAAAGACAAAATGTTTTTATAAATGCTGAATTTTTCCTGACGAAAACTTCAAACTTAAAATGGGCATATCTCTCTCATCCAGACTCCGTTTTCGATGATCTTGGCGGCCACGAAAAGCTTGAAAAGTCTAGTTTTCAAATATATAACTTTCAGAAAATGAAAAAAATTGGCCTTAGTCGACTAACACCCATGCTTAGTCGACTAATCGAAGTGCAGTAGCTGTTTTCTGGAAAAATAAGCCTCTAGTCGACTAACACTTTGTCCTAGTCGACTAAACACCCTATTAGTCGACTAATCCACTTTGCCTAGTCGACTAACCATGCCCGGAAAGTGTTTTTAAGGTATTTTAAACCTCCTAGTCGACTAACACATGTGCCTAGTCGACTAATCAACCTGACACTTCATAACAACTAGTTTTTAACTGCTCTATTTTGTCTCTAAACGGCCATATTCATTATTGGGGATATTAATACTCATCATATGAGTCTTAAATGAGCTAATGATCACACTCAAACATATACCAACATAGTTCACATCATTCTTGTGTGATTTTAGTCAAAATCATCATACTCTTTTGAAGCCAATCTAGTTCATCTATTTGAGAGATATTAGTGAGAACTTTCAATTGTATTTCATCTACTCATTGGGCAGTTTTCTTTTTGTATCTATATCTCATCTCTTTGTAAATCTTGTGAGTGCTCTTGGTGAGCATTGGAGAGTTGCTCTTTGTGAGCATTGGCCAAGCATTCTTTGTGAAGCTTGAAGAAGTGTTCTTTGTGAGCCATTTGCTAAGTTCTTTGTGAGCTTGAGGTGAGGGTCTTCCACTTGGGATAAAGAAGATCGTGTAAAGGTTTCTCCACCTTGAAGGAGCTAATCCTTAGTGGATTGTTGGGGAATCCTTGGGCTGAGGCACAAGGCGAGGAGTAGGCGGAGTCCGAATCTCGTTAAATCTTTGTGTTTGATTTCTCTATCCCTTACTCTCTTTCAATTACTTGCATTTATATTATTGCCTCTGTTATTAGTAATTGAACACTAATTTTTATTGGGTAATTAATTGAAAAGTGTGCCATAAACCCTATTCACCCCCCTCTAGGATTTCATACTTGGGACAACACCTTGTTTCTTGGACCTAGAGTTGTGAAATGCTTATGCTAGTGATTTAAGAGTATATAATTCAGAAAAATTATCCAAAAGTCCCCGATCGGGTTTAAAGCTTTATCCAAAATTATCCCTTGTTCCTTGCACCTGATGCAAAGTTGCATTAGGTGACCTCTATTGAGGCAATTGCAAAGCATATTTTGTAAAACTAACCGTTAGATAAGATTTCCCACTTGTGAATGTCATGTCTGCAAAAAATCATAGTCAAATGTAAAAAAATAGTGGCATTTTGAAGAACAAAAAAGGTTACAGTAATTCTAAAAATTTTCAAAAACCAATTGTTGGATCAACTTGATTTTTTGCAGACATGACATTCATAAGAGGTCAATCTAATCTAAAGGACAATTTTTAAAAATTTGATCTATAACTACCCCAACAGAGGTCACCGTGCATCATGTGCACCTTATATTAGCATCTCTATACCTTGATATTATTGTGATTTGCAAAAATCCTATATTTATTTATATAGTATAAAATATATCCGCGCGGGAGTTTAGGGCTTTATATCACAAGGTCCAGTTTTATACCACGAAATCTCTAAGATTTTCAAATTTCTTTTGTAGAGACTTATGGGTCCAAAAAAATTATACAAAAGTTTCAAAAAATTATTTTGGGGATTTAGTGAGTCTTATAAGGCACACATTACGCAAAGTTGCGTAAAGTATCCTTGCATATAGCCAATTGTATAACCGATTTTGAAAAAATGACTGTTGGATTAAATAAACTTGTAATGAATTTCATGTTTTCCAAAAATCAAAATAATCCGCTGGTCAATTTTTGAAAAAAACTGACTAGATAAAAATAGTGATATTTTGAATAACAAAATAGTTACAAATTTTCATACAAATTTTTTCTGAAACCGATCGTTGGATCTTTGTGATTTTTGGCGAACATGAAATTCATTAAAAGTTTATCTAATCCAACTGCCAGTTTTTAAATATCTATTCTAAATTAGCCTAACATAAGTCACCTTATAATTGAAGCACTGTTAAGAAATTATTATAAATATTAATTATTTATAGATTAGATTAGAAACCAAAGTGATGCCGTTTAGCATTTCAACTCTTTGCTTCCCTCTTCTTTTTCCCCCAATTGGAATTGGCGCCCTTTGCTTCCCTCTTCTTTTTCCCCAATTTTACTTTCCAATTTCCCATGTCTTTGTATCCCTAGGTACATACGCCTCTCTGTTGGCTCGCTCTCTCATTCTAGTCTCTCATCTCCTATTCTCTCGCCATTGCCACTGGTTTCCCTCGCCGCCGACTACCATTGTCGCTAATAGTCAGCCACCACCAACACCCTCAATCTCACCGTGAATCTCACAGTTCAGAGTTCTATCTCTCATAGTAGCTCACAGTTCTATCTCTCTTTCGTACCTCTCATGGCAGCCCTAAAAGCCCCGCTGATCACAGGTAGGTTTTAGACCCGTAGTGACTACAAATTTACTATTTTGAAATATAGTATTTAGTTCATTTCTTGTTTTGTCGATGCGTATGTATATACACTGATTTCATTCAATATTAATTGTTTTCTTCAGTGGATTTTCTATGTTGGACCTTTCATTGGAGCTACAGTTGCGGTGAGTTTTTTTTTCTCTTCCTCTGTGTGTGTGTGTGTGTGTGTGTGTGTATTGTTTATTTATTTTTTAGGACAGTATTAGGGCATATATACCAACAAATCTTATATATGTTTCTGAGTCTTGTGTGTATGCTTTGTACTGATCTTTACACACACACACACAAGGGACTAGAGAGAAAAACAGGGGAAAAGGAAGGGCTGAAATTGGGCCGAGCTTGAAGAGTATGTGTTTCTCCAACATTCAGTATAAGCATTACTTTTGCTCCATGTTTCTGACATTATCTTCTTAAATCTGTATAAGTTAGTTCATTTTACTTTTGATGTTTATATTTATGGATCTGTTAATTTCTATTCATTTTTATATTTCTTTTACCCTTTGTTTTGTTGCCTAGAAATTGAGAAATGGAAAGCCTTA
This sequence comes from Hamamelis virginiana, assembly GCA_017140935.1. NCBI lineage: Eukaryota > Viridiplantae > Streptophyta > Magnoliopsida > Saxifragales > Hamamelidaceae > Hamamelis > Hamamelis virginiana. The sequence continues at coordinate 657,966 of JAESVK010000655.1, read as the reverse complement.
TACTATATGCCTTTTTGGTTTGTAAGAATAAGTAAAGACTAAACTTAATGAAATCAAGTAATTGCACAAGATCTACTTTTCATTTTTCTGGGAATAACTAATGCAAATATAAACCACATGGACCTCTATGGCCCCCTCTTAGCTTCGGTCATGTTTAGCACATATATATAAACCTATTGAGCAACTATAAAAGAATCAATATACAGTGCTTAATTGGTAACTGGCTGAATACATCAAAGTGATTGTCATTGGGTCAACTTTCCCTAGTAAGGTATATATCATTTTCCATCATGTCTGTGATTTGAAATTTTACAAGATTCCTAGTTCAATTCAATGCAAAAAAAATAAAAATAAAAAAATAAAATCAGGATAATTGGGTTAGGGGATGGAGGCCTTATTTTCTAAGTTTTTGTTAAAAATATGAGGAACATAAGTACCGATGCCCCAACCCTGCTGGCCATGGTTTGGGACATGTTGAATATTACAGCTATCTCTTTTTGTTTGTTTTCCCATAGAATATATGGTGATCAGTTGGGTGCTGATTAATATATTTAGGTGGACATGAAGTGACATTACTTGACAAACCTACCTTCCTTCAGTGTTATGCTTCCTCATTGTTAAACTTTTCTTTTTTAATTTCTGTCACTTCTTGATCAAACCATTATATATGTACAAGTTTTGTTGATTACATATTAATGAAAACAATATTAATGCATGCCTGACACCATTAACATCTATGCTAGGCTGATGTAATTAAGTGCTTATCTTTACTCTGTTTTTCCTTTTTCTTTTTTATTTTTAACCATGCTTCATCTATGAGGTTGGATTTGAATCTTAAGGGAAAAAAAAACACCACCTAAAGATCAGAAAACACGACCACATATTTGCACTAAAGTACCAATGAAGTGCTAATTTCTTGGAAACATCAAGGGTTCAAAATGTCTTATGGCCAATTTGTGTAGGCTTTTTTTGTTTTTTTTAATCTTACTTTATTTTCTTGGTAGCTCGTGTATGATGGATTTTTGTCTTTGACACATCAAAGCAATGGGCTTAAGTTTGTGATGTATATTTTTTGAGCAGTGATTCATTATTATTACACTTTGAACTGATCAATATCCCATTCTTGGATTTTTTGTCCTAGATTTCAGCATGGTTTGTGTTCTAAACTGTTCTAGACAAATCTATTTATTTACATTGGTATGCTTTAGGGCTTGTGACACTTGATACCCTAGCTAAGAGACAAAATAGCCACATTCATTCAGTTATTTATTTATTTATTTTGGTAAGAGAGAATATGGCATTCTTTTATAATTAATCTTACTTTCAATTACTTTTTGGTTATTAACTTCTCAAATGAAATAATTGTTTACTTCTATGTACTTTACAAGACCTAAGCAACTGCCCACTTAGACTTATGTAAAGTAGCTGATCACTTAGGCAAGCCTAAACAGCAAATTGATTTTTTGTTTTTTGTGTTTTTCTAATATTAATTTGGAGGACAACATGAAAGAAAGGAATTTATGGCTATATGCATGTTGGTTAAGGTGTACTGTCTAAGACCTATCCTCTAAACTTCAACTAAATTTTTAGGATCCTAGCAAAAAGTGGGGAAAAAAAAAACTAACTCGTGTCTGTTGGTTCGAAGAATATGACTAGGCCGCCATTGTTGTATTGTGAATATATTTCCTATTTTCTCATTTCTCTTAGTTCATTTGTTATTTTGTTTTCTGAGGCACTACTTTACTGTTGTGATGCAACAGGCACTATTAAACTATAGAATTGAGGTTAGCAAGGTGTTTGGAATAGCAGAGGAGCAATGTGAACTGCCCATGGGCATGTCTTGTGACTTTGAGCAAAGGGTAAGAAGTACCTTATGCTACGGTCAAACTTACTCCTAAATCCCATCTAAACACAATGAATTTCCCCTGATTTTTAATTTGTGACTTCAATTTCGTTTTACTCCTAAATCCCATTTTAGTTGTGACTTCAATTTCGTTTTACTTATTGTACATGACTTGAAGTTAAACTTTGGTGCCCTTTAGTTGTTAAGCATTGAATTTCCCCTGATTTTTATTTTAGTCTTCACTAACTTTTTCAATTTCTCAATTGATGATGTAGAAAACTTTATGTAATGTGTGGAGGACTACCTTACCTTTGTGGGATTTTGTAATCAAGAAAAGGATCAACCTTCAATAGCTGAGGCTAGAGTTGAAGCTGAACTCAGTTTTGAATGAACAAGTAAAACTTCTCCTTCATTACAATGTTATCATTTAATCAACATCTAGTTGATTGAATTAATCCTCATGGTGTGATAAGCATGTGTTGATTACACACTACTGAGCACTCCATAAGCAATGGTTATTTTACTCTCCTAATCAATTTCAATATTCAATGCCCTTTTCAGTTTCGCACTTTTGGTAAGTGATCCAAAATGAATTGAATTTAATTTAAAATCTGGATAGATTATGGCATTTTTCTAATTGTTTGTTATGCAAATTCATAAATCAATTTCATGTCTTGAAATTAAATTAAAGTGACAATGCTATTTTCCTAATTGGGTTAGCCAAATTTGATTTTAAGTTGGGCATTAGTTATGCCCAATACAAATGACCCTAGTAGCTTAAACCCAAGTGTGGCCCAATTTCTTTTAAGAGGTGATCCATAGGACCCACATATGGCATATGAATCTGCCTATTTAGGGAACAAGACCCAAATTCATCAATTTGAATATGATGGGAAATGGTAGTATCTCACCATGCCACGTGGTGGCTGCATGCTTGGGTTGGGAATCTTACTCATCTAAACTTGGATTCTAGGCTTTCACTAGGTGAGATCAATCCTTTGAGTATAGTCGAATTTGATTTTTATTACTCTTCATTAATTACCTTTGAGTATCTAAGACATCATGTATTTCATAAAAACTTGTGTGACCATCAAAACCTTAATCTTATAAAATGCTTTTGGCTTTGGATTAGAAATGGTGTTTGGGATATTGTGATTAAAAAGTTCTTTATTTTGGTAATGATATGATGTGAGTTTGTAGTAATTTATTTAATTTTTAAATACAATTAATTGATTTTTATTATTTTTGTAGGATGACAACTTATCAACGATCAACTAGGTGGTTCGTGATCGATATATGACACCTTGCAATGATATTTCTCTTCCTACATGGGCAAATGATTAGATTTCACTTTTAAAGCAAAGGACATGACAACTTTTTGATATTTTTGTTAATTATAGTTAATTGGGTATTGAACTTTGTAATTTGAATTCTTTTTGGATATTAAGGATTTTATAAATGGGATGTTATTGAGTTTCCTAATTTCTATTATAATTGTTTTGAGATTTAGCTTTTAAATATTTTATATTGAGAAATAGATATTGTGAAACAGGAAAACGGAAAAAAAAAAAAAGAAAAAAAAAAGAGTAAATTGTAATGATTTTTATAAAAAGGTTGATGCATCTTATTGCCATGAAAAAAGTTGTTGCAATAACACATTTATAGGTATTACTCCAACTTAATTACAATGACAATTGTCGTTGTAATAGATTTTCTCCCATTTTAATGCAACGACAGTTGTTGCAATATAATTTCTCCCATTTTAATGTAATGAAAGTTGTCGTTGCAATATATTTCATCATATTTTAATGCAACGATATTGTTGTAAGAATTTTTCCCTCACTTTAATGCCACGACAATTGCCTTTGCAAAAACTTTACATCCATTTTAGTGCAACGATTTTGCCTATTGCAATAATTTATCACAACAACCAAACTCGTTGCAATAACGTATGAAAATTTAAATAAAAAAATTAATGCCACAAACTATTGTTGCAATATAACACTAATTGCAACGATTTTTACATTTATTGCAACGAAATATGCATTGCATTATCAATAAGTTATTGCAACGACTTTTGTTGTTGGATTAACTTATTGCCACGGCGTTTTTCTCAACCACTTGCAACGACTACCGCGTCGTTGCAATAAATATCTATTGCAACGATTTTTGGTTTATTGCATCGATATTTTTCGTTGCAACAAGGGTTTTTTCTTGTAATGAGAGTATGGCCGTTAGGCACAAAAATATTACCGTTTGGGTTTGTCAAAACTAGCCGTTATAAGATTCAGGGCACGGTTAGTCGACTAGGCAAAGAAGATTAGTTGGCTAGCATAATCAAAACTAGTTTGATTCGAAATCTGGGCTCGGTTAGTCGACTAGGCAAAGAGTATTAGTCGACTAAGGAAGCTTTTAGTCGACTAGTCGAGCACTTAGTTGACTACTTGTGAATTTTCACAAAAATTGCTTTCTGCCACTTCTTTAGTCGACTAGTCAAAGGAGCTTAGTCAACTAGGCAATGTTCAAAACCAATTTAAATGAAAATTGACAAGTCTTTTGAAATAATAAAAGCCCACTTTGATTTAAAAACATATTTGACCAATCAAAATGAATTTTCCAAGTTAAGAGCATGGTCTATAATGTTCATATTCTTTTGGAGCCAAAATAAGTTCAATTCCTAATGAGAGATTTACAAGTAAAGTCCTAATCACTTACACAAGGCTTCGCAACATATCTTCAAATGAACTCCAAGTCTTGTGATAGACTTTACTTTGAACTTATGGTTGTTTGGCTTGAACTTCACACAAGGAGGTATGACTTGCTTCAATGATTTGGTGGAAAAGCAATACAACTCCATGAATCCTGATTTACAATATGTACGCTAGAAAGCAAATAATTTTCACAGGATATAATTCACCATTATCAATTATATGAGTGACATTCAAATAATATTTATTCAATTGATAATTGACTTATAGAAAACAATTTTAATAGCATATGCACTATATAAAATATTCACAGCACAATGTTTGTTATCATCAAATCAATTATATAAATAAGGGTGGAGGCCATAAACAATTAGGATAAGTTTTCTTCATTTTTTGTATGCATTAGCATATTTAATTTTCATATTATTTAGAAAATGTCCAAAATTGATTATTAACCTAGAAACATGTTTAGGATCACATTTAACTCTAGTTTAGGTTGAATTAGCCTCTAGAAACATGTAGGATTAAGTGTAGTTTAGAAACCTTAGGTTAGGAGAGGTTTCCTACCTCTATAGGACTCTTTTATTGTAAGAATTACAATCATGCTAATTCATTTAATTCAATTAGAATTCTACCCTTAAGAGGCTTATTTTCCAAATGAAATTGTTTTTCAAAATGAATTTGTTTTCAAATAAAATGTTTTCAAGTGTTTTGTCAAAATAAAACTCTTTGAAAAGAGTTGTTTTTATGAAATTGAACTCTTGAGAGAGTTCTTTTTAAAATCAAAGTTTTTATGAATAAAAACCTACTTTGAATATAAATATTGTAATAGAGTTGTATTTTAAATGGGATTTTTAAATCAGAATTATTTTCAAAATCAAAGTTATCTTTTAAAAAGAGTTGTTTTTCAAAACAAAGTCTCTCTAGAAAAAGAGTTTTAAATGAGTTGGATTATTGAAAGATAAGCTTTTAGATAAGGATTTGCATGAATATACTTGTTTACAATAGGATGAGTCCTATGTTAGTTCGAACTACGTGAACTTTGAAGCTTACTAGAATACTAGTAAGATATATACATAGGCGCAAATAGAGCTCAAGTCTGCCCTAGGATATTAAGTATATTAGGTTTTTAGGATTTTGATTGATTTTATTTATTTATTATTATTTGTTTTAGTTAGTTAGGAGTTATGTGCATGAGATTTAAAAAGCCCAAGTAAATTAAGAGACCTTTAATTAGGGTGAAGTGTGGTGTCTACAAGA
>JAESVK010000655.1:620422-652145 GCA_017140935.1 Hamamelis virginiana | reverse complement strand
AGTTGATCCATGGTTGTTTGACCTGCTACGGAGTTCGCTACGCCCCAGTGCTTCGGCGGTCAAATCTTCTATAGTGGATAGATCTGAATGGAGGTATTGTGCTATTGTGGGAGATTCCACAATCCTTAAGTTCGACAGATCTGTTGCGTCAGATCTGAACTTCTTTTTGGCATGGATTTGCAAACACTACTACAAAAAAATCCTACGAAAACGGTTTTAAACTGTTTTCATAACCCTTTGAAAACGGTTGCGGAACCGTCCTCAAGATGTGTGTTTTCAAAGGGTAGTAGTCTTTCGAAAACGGTTTATAATCATTGTTATTACTCAACATACTAAAACGGTTTTGGACCGTTTTTAAATGTTCTACATACGAAAACGGTTCTAAACCGTTTTCAAAAAGAGCACATATGAAAACGGTTTAAAACTGCTTTCAAATATGCCACGTACAAAAATGGTTAGAAATAAATCTAAAAGTCTCTCGGTCCTAGTTATCGGACCCGAACCGGCCCGGCCGGTCGAACCAATGAACCGGACTCCTAACCGGTTTTGGATTGATTATTGGACCAGATAAGGAAGTGAACTGCCTTGAACCACCTTGAACTGGTCAATTAATAATTCAAACTTTTTTTTAATGAAAGTTGCATTCCTTGAGGTTTGAACTCCTAACCTCTTTAAAAGAAAGAGGATGGGAGCCTTTAGCACAAGGCTATGCTTTACTTGTTGTTATTATAATGCAATATATAAAATATAACCTTATTACATTCATATACTTGTAAAAATCTCAAATATATTTAAAATAATAAATATTTTATAATTAAGCTGTCCGACGGTTGACCCGATGGTCGAACCAGTGACCCGACCACCCAGCCTCTTGTCCGGGTCGATGTCCGGTTCAGTTCTGATAACTATGCTCTTAGTTTATAGTAAACAATATATGAGGCCATAATTATCAAACTCGGCCATGATTATCAGACCCGACTAGCTCGGCAAAGGGTGTGGGTCACAAGTTGAATCATTTGGTTAACGATTGCACATTGAATTTTATAAATGTATTATTTTAAATATATTTATGTTTAACATATATAAGTATAAAAAACTAAGATACTTTTACTTTAATTTTCTTTTAAATACTTAACACCAACCAAAACTTGGATTAGTGGTAAAATGTAATAGCATAATTAAATATATTAACACATGGTTCAATGTTCGAACCATGAGAATAGCATTCACATTTTATATAAAATAATATTTTATAGTTTATGTGAGAAAATAGAAAGATCATTTTCTTTGGTTTCTTTCTAAAACGGTTTCCAAAATCGTCTTAATAATATGTCCATCAAAGACGGTTACAAAATAACCGTTGTTAAATATTACTAAACTAAAACAGTTTTGAAAACCATTTTCTTTGGTCTCTTTCTAAAACGGTTTCCAAAACCGTTTTTTATTTACTGTTTTCTTTGCATCTTTTTGTAGTAGTGAAAGTTCATTACTCACATGATCTTGTGGATTAATTATTGTGGATTTCAGCTTCTTTTTGTGGTTTTTTTTTTTTTTTTTTTTTTTTTTTTAAGATTAATTTTTGTTTGGTTGCCAGAAAAATGTAGGAAAAAAGAAGAGATTTATTTATTTTTTGCTGGTTGCTAGGAAAATATAGGAAAAAAATAATTTTTTTTTGGTTAATTTTTTGTTTGGTTGGAAAATGTGGGAAAAAGAAAGTTTTTTTTTTTTTGGGCGTTGTGAAATTCGGTTCTGGCTTAATGAACTTGGGATTCCGACGTAGTGAAACACATTTTCTGCGTAGTGAAATGCATTTCCCGTGTAGTGAAATATGTTTTCTGGCTTAGTAAACCCAGGGTCCAGCGTAGTGAACTCGTGGTTGGGGGTGGAGTTGACATTGAAGGTTTTGGGGAAGAAGGGGTATCTTTGTCTAATTGATGCCAAAATGACTTTTGTCATGAAAAATATTTTAAGAGGACTTTTGGCATGAAAATCTTGTAAATGAGGACCTTTGGCCAATTATCCTTTAAATATATAGGAATACTAAGGCCAGGTTGACCTGATGCAACTTGCATCAGGTCATCTCAATTACAACTATTTGCACAGTATATTTTGAAAAATTGACCATTGGATTTGATTACCCTCTTATGTATCTTATGTCTGTAAAAAATCACAATGATCCAAGTGTCTGTTTAAAAAAAAAACAGACAATAAAAAAATAGTGACATTTCGAAGAACCAAAAAGTCACAGTTTTTCACACTTACATTTTTCAAAATTTGACCGTTGGATCACTGTGATTTTTGGCAGATATGACATACATAAGAGGGGTATCAAATCCAAAGGTCCGTTTTTCAAAATATAACTTGAGGTGACATGATGCAACTTGCATGGTCGATGTGAACTTAGCATTCCTATATATATATATATATATATATATATATATATATATATATAACTAGGATATACAAATTTGAGTCCTAAAATATAGGAATTATGTAAAAGGAAAACATAGTTTACGTCCCAAGTAATCGACACTAACATTGAATAATGCATTGTTCTAAAAAAAAAAAAAACTGAATAATGCATATGTGACTTAAACTAAATAATGACATCTTTTTCTTTTATGCCAATAAAAGAGAAAAAAAATGGCACATTCATTAAAAAAGGGGAAAACACGTAAGAATCACAGCATCTAGGGTTAACTCAGAACGGGTCAATCTGGGATCCGATTTAATCCAGTCAATTCTGACTGGATTGAAACCGGTCCGAATTAATTTCGAATTGGTCATGGCAAGTTCCTCAATCCGAATTGAATTCGGACTGGTACTTGAATTTGGTCTTTTGTAATCCGATCCAATTCGAAATCAGACCTGAATGTCCAATTCGAAATCCGATATTATTAGAATATATTTATTATTATTATTATATGGCTATATGCAACATGCAATATTCTATTGAGTTTTTGTAACATTATAAATTTATAATACAATAGTACAAAAAATTTAGATATTATAAATTAACTTGTTACCCTCTTTTTATATCACTATTTATTTACATATAAAAATTTCAAATACTAATAAAAAAGTTAAAGGGATTGGTATTGTGAGACCCCAAAATTTTTAATGTTAATTTTTCTTATTTATTGTTATTTTATTTTAAATATTGCAAACATGACGTATTGTCATTGGCCATAGAGTGTGACATGTGGTCACTTTTTAAAAAGGGTGCATGAGAGTATTATGAATGCATTATAATTGAAATGCATTATTGTGTTGGCAAGTGGTGGATGATCACCATATTATATTTTATGATTAGAAAATAATATATATATATATATATATATATATGATTAGGGTGAGACCCCACCCAATTTGTTGGGTAGTGGGGGGGGGGTGTTTGTGTTTTGAATGGAAGAAAGATAAAAAAATGAGAGGGAGAGATCAAAATAAGGAGAAAAGTCGGAAAAGAAGGGAAGAAAAGAAAGGACCGACATCCTTTGTAGCCTTGTGGTTTGTCTTGGTATGGTGACCTCAATGTCAAATATTCAAAGGCTGGTAGATAAAGAGGAAGGGAAGATAATTTAGAGAAAGGTGGATGGGAAGAAGAAAGTTAGATAGAAGAGAGAATAGTGGGGTGGATTGAAATTATAAGGGGGAATAATGGCTTCAGAGAATTCAGAGAAGGGGATTCGATCTCCTTTTCAATTTTGAGTAAGAGAAGGGAGAAAAGAAAAGAAAAGAAAGAGAATGAGAGAAAAATGAGAAACTAAGAGGAAGATGGAGTTGCACAAACGCAGAATAATTGGTAAATCTATTTCATAATTCAGAGCTTAGCGAGGTGAGATAGTATTTCTATTTTGATTATATTTCAATTTTTGGATTGAATATGGTATGATTTAAATGATGAAATAATGACTTATATATATATATATATATATATGGGGATTTCAAATCTTGGGTTTTTATTTTATATGAAAATGAAAAGCTGAAACTTTGGGACTAGTTTTCCCATAAACTATATCAACTCAGGATCATGTGTATCAAATTTGGGAATTTTCCGATGAGTAGATTAATTTCTATAATTTTCTGAAGTTTAGTAATATTGAAACTTTGAAAATTTGTAGTATATTGTGTATATGTCTGAAAATTCTAAAATTTGAGTATATTGTAAAGCTTGAATTTAAGAATTTTTAGAGACAAGAATTATGGAAAAAGACCTATGGGTGAATGAGAATTTCTAGAGAGAGAAAGCTTCCTTGAATCTTTAATAGTAGGCACAAAGGGCATTTTCACAGTATATCAGAAAATTATGATTTTTACATATATGGTATAGATTGATTTTATATGAATTTAGAACTTTGAATCACTTTGATTGGATGTGAATTGTGAGAGAAATTGATATACGAAGTTGCCGAAAAATCTGAAATTTTATTAACTAGCCTACTTTGGCATCATTTTTAAATATGTTTGGATGGGAGGTGTTATACACCACCATTATATTTTGAAAGCTTGTATCACACAGATTCTGTAGTATCTTGAATCACACAAATCGGATGAGAAATGAAGGAGATATAAGTGTGCAAAGTTGGCCAAAAAGATGAAAAATATGGACGTATCATGTACATGAGTGTGCATGTATGTTCCTGTGTGGTGAAGGTGCATGATAAATTATTTGCAAATTAGTACTTGTGGATATCATTTTGATTTGGAATTATTTTTAAAAATCCTATTAAATCAAGTTGATATAAATGAGTGCAAAAGTTGTTGTTTGGGATGCATGAAAGAGCCTAGAAAATTATGGAGCATAGTGAAGGTACACCATAAGGCTTACCATGTAACCTCATGGTATTTTGACTATTCTAGTATGATTTTTCAATCTAACAAAATTTGATAAATTCTACAAAAATCAAACAAGTATCCTAGAATGGATTATTTTATAGAAAAATACATGTGGATAGAAAATTAACTATCTTCCAAATCGTGAGTCTTTGGAAAATAGTTAAAAATCATGAATAATTGATTTTTATAAAATCATGATGATTAGTGAAAGATCTTGGAAATACAAGTTATGGAAATTATATTGGCATATATATAAACTGTTAATATATGCATGTGATATTTGTAAAGTTTATAACATGCTGTTATTATTATGAATAAAATGATGAAGCATGTTAATTGTTATGTATAAAATACATACATGTGATGATTTCCATAATTATTGCACATAAAATTAGCATATGACATGTGGTGATGATGTTATGAGAAAGTGACTGGGCTTATCAGTAAATTTCATACATCTCATAGTAACAATGTGTTTTGAGAAAATAAAACCGTGCACTTGTCATGTGAATATGCGTGTATGGGCGCGCATGTTACGCGTGCAGGCAAAGCGGACAATATTGTTACTTGGAGAAGTACGGGGTGTTACAGTGGCACAGTTACATGTGGTGGCTCAAGTTGAGTGAGCAGAATGATTTATTTGTATATCACTGATATAACTGTTGATATGAGATATATGTTGAGTTGATATACTATGAAATGTATGAATGAATGGCCATACATGAATTGTTGATATGAGATGTATGCCATATGTATTGCATAGAATAATTGCATCTGGCATGAGACACAGTTACATGTGAGATATATTGCATAGAAAATCATATGCATTTGTGATTATTTATGTAACTGTGGAGACGAGGAATTGAGATACCACCGATGGACAAAAGATCCTGGAAATAGTTAGTGCACTAATATATCACCCTTGCTAAAAACAGTACGTAAATCCTCTTGTCAATGAGTGACAATCCCGGTAGGTCCTAAAAAGGCGGGGACTGGGTGATATACATCCTAAAAAGGCGGGGATGCTGTTGTGGTAAGATGGTTAAAATGAGGTAGCCATCTATTGTGGTGAAATGGTGAATCCTAAAATAAGGTTACCATCAGTGTGAATGGTTGATGTTTTGCAGGAAAAGCAGAACAGAGGAAATGACAGGTATGACTGCATAAGCATTGCATCGTATATCTGTCATATGGATAAAGCATGCATGTAGTGTAAAATTGTTTATTGTGAAAAAGTGATGGATATATTCTGTAATATATATAAATGAATTACAGATATATTGATTTATTTATGTGATATTTGGCTGATGATAAAATTTGTTGACAGATATGAGAATGTCGAAGGATGTAAATATTTCTGAATGTGTTGAGAAATGAAGATATTGTATTCTTGTAATATGATTCTCAATAATAAAAATGACTCACCGTGGACGTAGGCAATTTTGCTGAACCACGTAAATCCTGGTGTTTGTCTATTTTTTCTGCTATGTGTGTGCTTTAAGTTGATGGCATGTTATTAACATGAGACTCTATCCAACTCAGTAAACTAAATGGATGTTTCTGGAATTCGAGTACATTACGGGATTGTACTCATGATACCAACTAGTACTCAGCGCTATCTTTAATTTTTGAGATGTTGAAAAAAAAAATATTTAAAGACTTCCGCACGCGTATTTTGAAAAACTGTTTTAAACTGTGTTAATTTTAAAAAGAAATTACTCAAAAGATAAGCGCTTGGTGTTTTATGTCACTGTGGCATTTCCGTATAGGGGTTACCCTGTGTGGGGTGTTACAGGTATTTTGATAAACCGATCATTGGATTAGATGCACTATTTATGTAAGTCATACATACCGAAAATCACAGTGATCCAACGGCTAAATTTTAAAATATCTCAGAATTAAAAATTCTATTATTTATTAATATCTGAGTATAATAATTTTCATAGTGACATTTTAAAAAACGACCGTTGGATGAGATGTTCTACTTATGTAAGTCATGAATACAAAAAATCACATTGATCCAACGGTCATTTTTTATAAAGTATCACTTTTTTTTTTTCTAAAAAACAGTGAGATTATGTTTGCACAATTTAGAACATTTAGATGTTTTCTCAAAATCCAACCATCAGATCTAGGTGATTTTTTGCATGCATAATGTGTGTGTGTGGAACATCTTATCCAACGGTCAAACTCTCCTTTAAATTTGGCTTAAATTACGATGCACATGTTAAATTATTAGTGAGTGCGCAATTTATAGAAGGATTTATCTTTACAAATTTAATAGTCAAATTCTTGACAAATAACATGCATGTGTGCTGGTTAAACATTTGTTGAAAAAATTGTTTAAATTCGAATTTGATTATTATTGTGATTGTAAAGAAATATATACAAACAAAAGCTATCTATATATATTGCCAATTTTGGATCATAAGAATATAAATCCAAGTTCTAAAATAGAACTAATAGTAAAACAGGATATTATTATTATCAAAATAGAATTATATCAAATTAAGAACTTACAAATTGTAGAAATCATAAAACTGCATAATATACTTCTGTTCACATTAAAAATCACCATTTTTTGAAAACTATCCACGTTGTTATTTTTGGAAAAAAATATATGGGTAGTTAGTGATTAATTGGGAGCCAATAGGTGATAGCCACATGAAAGATTGTGACCATGGGATTCGTAGCAGAAGAAACATACGATAAAACTTTTTAAAGAACATGAATCCTCAATCACAATCATCCCTTGAAATGGACACAAGCATAGGATCATGAATAATGCAAGAACACTAATTTAAACAATTTAAATTAAACTTACTTGATTGCCTTTTGATGAAACCTCAAGAACGATTCTTAGCTTCAAAGCGATGAAGCCTCCAAGGTATCCACATGAACACAAAACTCTTCAAGCTTCTTGCGAATGAACAACACTTGATCAAACCAAGATAGAGAGTGAGAGAGGAAGTCATAGCCATGAAAGAATACCATATGGAAACGCAGTGGAATATAAACAATTAAATTTTCCTTGGTATTCATCCGAAGGATGAACTCAAACAACAAAACGAATCATAACAATTAATTTAAAACATTAAATTATAGCTTACTTGATGTTCCTTTGATGAGGGAATCCTCAAATCCTTGAGCTCCAAAGTATATGATAGCCTCCAATGATATCCACATGAGCAGAAGATCACTTGAACCTTTGCACCTTCACAACACTTGAGAAGAGGCAAGCATGGAGAGAGAGAGAGAGTGGGTGGTAGCTAAAAAGAGAGAGGGAGCTAGTAGCTCAATGTCCTAGGGTTTCCTCACTTTCTAATTTGCATCATTCTCTTTTATGATGAATGGTTACTTAGTGCTAGCTTGATCTATCATCACATATATTTAGAAATATTCTTTGTATTTATAATTTGACCCCTCTTTTATTAACTATTAATAACAAGTGCCAAAACAATTATAAATAAGAGTATTTCTCTCCCCTAATTCAAGAGACTCACTTATACCCTTATTGTGTGACCCATTGGGTTCATCCCCACCTAGTTCTGGACGGGGACATCTCGTGTCACCCAAAATAGAAACTTTCTATTTTTAGTTCGATTGGATCAATTTCAATTTTGTCCTCAATGATAACACTTACCATTAGGCCTTCACTGGTGACCTCTAGCAACATATCATGACGTACCCTAGGTGTGGGTGAGTATGTTAATATAAATGAACCCTTCATGTTATAGATAATCTTCACCATACAATGTCATGATTAAGTTAATCGGGTATGGAAACATGTCAAACCCTAATTTAATCCAGTGTTACAAATTCACCAAAGTATAATCTCAATTAGGCAAACCCTTGAAAACTCTTTTCTTGGTTTTCTACTGCTTTGGCCAAAGACTTCATTGAGATTGTATATTTGTGAATTAACATTGACATTCTCCATTTTATATCAAGGGTGGTGATTCCCTATTGCACACTCACTTATCTTCATATATAACTCACTAGAGCTAATGAGTACTGATTACATCCTGATGGTTAAGAATGTACGAGATACTATTAAACTCTAGTAACCTATGTATAAGATAACTAGTGTGTCTCAGGTCTAAGGATCACAATTGTGACTACACACATGAGTAGCTTTTGACATGCAAATAAAACTCCATTAGCTATACTCATATTGGTCACGTTCAGTGTACTTGTTCTCAACAAGTACCCATAGGTTTATTATAGTGTCACTACACAAATGGCATGAGACTCACCATCCTCCCATTGGGGCTAGTATAACCTGTGCTAATCCTAACAGTTTACAATCGCCCAAATATATAAACCTATGATTAGGAACAAGTCTAGGATAGATGTACTTGAAAGTTATAAGTCTCTTCATCTCAACACTTAAGATATAACTCTTTATCAATCTATCCAAGGACTTTATCATGAACAGTAATTAAACTCAAGTTTACATGATAAAATAAGCCATTTCATAAATGAATAAAGTTTTATACATGAATATAATGAAATATAACGTTCCTCAAATACAACCTAACAATTGGTTTTAGTGCATACATCTAACAATGGCTTGGGAAACCCTAGGTCACGGCCCTAGTGGGGTTGGCTTAGATGATAGCCTCTCTTCTAATTAGGGTAGGAGTGGACTTAGTGCTAGCATGCACTCATCCCCTTGTATTTATAGGCAAATACTAGAGTGTCTAATTTGCAACTTGGTCCTCATTTATTAACTATTAATAAAAGAGACCCTATAAGTTTACTAAATTAGAAACTTACCTCTATCTTAAATTAAAGAGCTCTCTTGTATCCTTTATGTGTGTGACCCTTTGGGTTCACCCCAACCTAGTAGTGGATCGGGACATCTCATGTCTCAAAAAATAGAAACTTTCTATTTTAAGGTTTAATTGGAATAATTCCAATTTTGCCATCAATGATAACACTTATCATTAGGCCTTCACCAGTCATGAGTGACATTTAGCAACATATCATGACGTACCCTAGGTGTGGGTGAATAGTAAAACTAAATGAACCCTTCATGTTACTTAATCATTCATCCCCTAATGTCACTATTAAGATAATCAGGTATGATTATAAGTCAAAACCTCTATCTTAACAACTTGATATATGTTCCACAAAATATAATCTCAATAAGATGAACCTGATGAAAATCTTTCACAGTTCACCTATCACTCTGGCCAGAGATTCAATATAAGAATTATATTTGTGAACAAACCCTGACATTCTCTCTCATCAAAGTGATAGTGATGATTCCTTATTGCACACTCATCTATTTTCATACATAACTCACTGGAGCAAATGAATACCGATTATATCATGATGGTTAAAGATGTACGAAATACTATCAAACTCTAATAATTTATGCACAAGATAACTCTGGTGTTTCAAGTCTAAGGATTACTATTCGATGGACGTAACATAAGAATATTCTTTTGACATAAATCTCCATAAGAATATTATTTGTAGATCATGTTCAGTGTTCATGTTCTCTAACTTGCACCTACAGATTAACTATAGTGTCAATACACAGATAGGAAAGACTACATATCCTCCCATTGGAGCTAGTTTAAATCTGTGCTACTCTTGGTGGTTTATAAATGTCCAATTTGATAAACCTATGAGTAGGAACTCTTTAAAATAAATGTGTGTGAGAAATATAAGTCTCCCTATCTCAACATCTTGAGATATATATTTCTCTATCATTTATTCATGGACCTTATATTGTAATTAAATACAAAACAAGTGTAACCTTCTTATTATTATAATATGAAGTTGATATGCTCTTTAGGATTGGTTTTAGGGTACATCTTCAACACCACATTGTAGACATCCATTTTTGACCATGAATATGGTCATGAATGGTTGCCTGTGTTTAGAGATGAAATAGGGTGTCAAAGCCCTAAGTTCCCAGTTTTACCATTTATGGTTAGTTAGTTAGAAGTCATTATCACATGTAGGTTTTTAGGTCAGATTGAGTTGGTTCTTTTTGCATTAGGTTTTTAGAGAGTCTAGGAACATCCCTGCAAAATTCCATGGCATTCTGAGCCAGGTTTGATAGAAAATAAGGCCTTTTGTGACTGAAGGGTAGTACTGTCCTTTGAATCACAAAAGCCCTGAATGACTGTCAATCTTGTCTCGAATAGTCTCGAGGCTTTGGCATAGATATTTAAAGTGTGTTTGGTAGCTAAGTTGATCAGTGGCAAGGTCTGTAGAGCCTTCTGGCTCATGATTGGCTCTTAAGGCTCAAAAGGCCCTTTTAAGGCCAGATTAGGGTTTCGACCGGAAGCGACCGGGATTCGATATTTTTATCAAACCAAAGCCTTCAAAGGCTTCAAAACAATTTCCTAAAACATTTTAAAACTTGTTTCGAGAAGAAGAAATGATTTCGAAAGCAATCGGTTAGCAAATTTCAAAACCCTAATTTAGGCCCGGCAGGCCCTAAACAGCTAATCGATCGAATTTTCCCTAAACCTTTTACCTTGGTCAATGAATTTTCACTTCAAACACTTCTTAAAACATGGAGAATCGAATCACGATCATTTCGGAGCTTGAATCTTCAAATTTGGACTTAAAACGGGCCTGAAAAGCCGAAAAAAGCCGAAATCGGGTCGAAACGGGCTGAGATAGGCCCACATAGGCCAAAAAATGCATGAGGGATGGATGACTGTCCACCAAGGGATGACCAACCGTCCATGAAGGACGGCCAACCGTCCCAAGGTGGATGGTTGTCAATTTTTTCAGCCTATTTTGTCAAATTCCAGAGTTTTTTTTTCTGCCAGGACTCTTCCAAGCCCTGCCATGTGTCCAGTTCGGCCATGGGGACTTTGGGATTAGTTCAAACATCTTGGAAGACTAGTTTTGAGCCCTTGGATCACTCCTAAGAGATTTAAACTCAGCGATTGATTAAACTCAGGCCTCCCTATAAATAGAGGGCCCATAAATCAGTTTTAACACACAGAATAAGCTTTAGAGAGCTAGCTTGGAGAGTAGAGGCTTGAGCAATTGCACAAGCTTCCCCCATAGCACTCTAGCTTAAGTTTTAAAGTCCTTGAGGTCCTTGGATTCCTTGGAGCTTGAGGAGAAGGCTTGGAGCAAGAGGGAAGGAGGCAAATAAAGAGGTTAATAGCTTATAGTTTAAAGTTTTGTTTTTTTTTCTTCTTCTTCTTCTTCTTCTTCTTTAATCATGCTAGGTTAGATTTTTATTTTCTTAGTATGCATAGGATTTAGTTCATTGTTAGTATTCATGCATAGGATATAGTTCATTGTTAGCATGCATAGTTTAGGTTCCATATTTCTTTAGTATGCATGATAGGCTAGTTTATTGTTTCTTTAGGAATTATTTTTATAATATATATGCATGTTTCTCTTCTTCCATTCTTCTTTAGTCATACCATATTAGGATTGGATATTTAGGATTAGGTTCATGCATGTTTAAGTCTTTTAGGTTAGTAATCATTTTAGGTTAGTTTATGCAAAATAATCACATGTTAGTATTTTTAGGATGGATTTGTATTGTTCATATTAGGTTGGTTAGTTTCTTTTCATCTCTTAAAGTGTGCTTAAAAATATCAATTATGTTCGAGGGAGCATGCAAAAGGTAAGACTCTACCATTGTGTTTATTTCCTATGAATAAAGTGTTGTTTTCAAGCATATTGTATGGAATAAATTAACATATCATACTAGGTTGCATATTAGGTCATTTACACTCTTTTTTATTATTTTATTTTTTGGGTTTTAAACCACTCTTTGGTTGCATATAAATCTGTCCATGGATTTAAAGTGACCTAAAAGTGCACTAAAACTCATTTTTTAGGTCCAAACTAACTTATAAACATGCCTAGGTTCCCATAGCTAACCTAGATTGCATTTAGGATATTTTCATACATTGTTTACATACTTGGTTACATTTTTTACATATTTTCCAGATTTTCCAGCATGCATATTTTAGTATTTTAGGTATTTAGACTAACCTAGGATTAGCTTGAAACCCTAGGATTAGGGGGAGTCACTTGATCCTACTTAGGACTCTTCTTTGTTGTAAGAATTACAATAAGAATAGAGTTCTATTTTACCTAGGATTCTACTTTGAGAACCATTCTAAAAGTGATTTTGAAAGAATTCAAAATGGAATGAAATTCCATCTCTCATAATAAGTGTTTTGATCAAACTCAAACTCTCGAAGCTAGAGTCCAAGATAAGATAGAATCTCTGCGATTATGTGGTTTATTACAATAGGAGAATCCTAGGGTAATCGAACTACGTGGACTTTGATCTTTGTCAAGCAATGGATAAGGTACGTAGGCAGTCAATAGGACACAAGTCAAATCTTAGGTTGGCTTCTAGTCTCCTAAGATCCTTAGGATTGTGTATACTTTGGTACTATATATATTATTATTATTATATATTATTATTCATATTTTGTGGTTGATTAGATATGCTAGGATTGTTTTGAAAAGATTTTGATAAAGCCCAAACTTAATTAGGAGACCTTTAATTAGGGCGAGGTGGGTGCCTACAAGGAGTTCCTTGGAACCTTCCCGCTTCGTCTCCTAGCCCCCGAATCCAACTTTGATTCAAAGACCATGCTTTTCCAAAATATGGGGTCAATATTTTATTGAAAATAAAACTTTTTTTTGTGGTTTCATTGTTCCCTAAAAATAAGGTGGCGACTCCTAGTTTTTTACAAACTCTTATCATTTTTCAAAAACTCAGTCTTGAGTGGATAATAGAGAAGGATAAATGTGGATAATAGAGAAGGAAAAATCGAGACGGATAAACATCATCCACAATCTACTCAAGAAAACACCCCCAAAAGTGAACGAGAGGCCTCCCGATCTAGGTTGGCTGGTTCACAGACTGGCGACTCTGCTGGGGATGTCGAGGGCTAAACTCCAATTGATTATTTTTGGGCTTTTCAATTTCTTAATTAAATAAAATCAATCACTTGCATTTGTATGATTGTGTGACTTAAATTCTGCATTGTGTGCGCATTGACTCTGCATGTTTAGTGTTAGAAGTGTGCCCTAAAACCCATTAGTAGGTTGTACTTAGGGAACTTTATTTCATTTATGTTATTGTATGAATCTTATTCATCTATAAAATGGCTTTTATATTATCATGTAAACTTGTGTTATTTATAACTGTTCATGATAATGTCCTTGAATAGTATGATAGAGAATTGTATCTCAAGTGTTGAGATAGAGAGACATATGATTCTCAAGAACATCTATTCTAGATATGTTCCTTATCATATGTTTATTTATTTGGGCGATAATAAACCGTTAAGATTAGCTCAGGTAATACTAGCTCCAATGGGAGGATGGTGAGTCTCAAGCCATCTGTGTAGAGACACTATAGTAAACCTGTGGGTGCTTGTTAGAGAACAAGTACACTGAACGTGACCAATATGAGTACAGCTTATGGAGATGTATTTGAATGTCAAAAGCTGCTCATGTGTATAGTCACATTTGTAATCCTCATACTTGAGACACCACTGGTTATCTTATGTATGAATTACTAGAGTTTGATAGTATCTTGTACACCCTTAATCATGAGGATGTAATCGGTGCTCATTGGCTTTAGTAAGTTGTATATGAAGATAGGTGAGTGTGCAATAGGGGATCACCACCCTTAATATCAAAGGGGGAATGTCACAGTTAATTCACAAATAATAACTCAATGAAGTCTTTGGCCAAAGCAGAAGGTAACCAAGGAAAAGTGTTTTCATGGGTTAACCTAATTGAGTTTATATTTTGGTGAATGACTAACACAGGATTAAGTTAGGGTTTGACATGAATCCATACCCAAATAACTTAATCGTGACATTGTTTGGTGAAGGATTATCTATTACACGAAGGGTTCATTTATATTCGTATATTCACCCACACCTAGGGCACGTCATGATATGTTGCTAGATGTCACTCATGCCTAGTGTAGGCCTAATGATAAGTGTTATCATTGAGGGCAAAATTGGAATAGTTTCAATTGAACCAAAAAAAGAAAGTTTCTATTTTGGGAAACATGCGATGTTCCCAAGCCACTACTAGGTTGGGGTGAACCCAATGGGTCACACACATTAAAGCTTAAGTGATCTTCTTGAATTTGTGAGAGGGGATATTCTAATTTATGTATGAGCTTAATCCTTATTATTAAGGGTTAATAATTAAAAGGATTAAGGATACACTAAACTAGGATAAACCTATTCTAATATGATGTTTGGTCATGCTAGCACTAGTAACCAAACATCATTAAAAGAGGAGAGAGTCTATAAATAAGAGGGATAGGCCTAGGGTTTCATAATCCAACTCCAAGTGAGCCTCACTCTCTCTCATTGCCGCCACTCTCTCTTTCTCCCTCTCAAGCTTGCATTCTATTCAAGAGTTGTAGAGATCAAGGAGTTTAAGGAGTCTTAGGCTTGTGTGGACTTCATTGGAGGCTTCCATATTTTTGGAGCTTGAAGCTTTGCGAGGATTCACATCAAAGGATTGGAGGACAATCATCAAAGGAACATCAAGTAAGCTTTTATTCATATATTGTTTAATTGTTTAGATTCGTTTTATAGTTTGAGTTCGATTCTTAGATGAATACAATGGGAAATTTTTGTCGTTTACTTTGCGCTACGTTCCCATGGTGTATTCTTTCAGTGGTATCAGAGCCAACTCAAACCTATGATTCGAATCATGAATGGCATAGCTTGGCATGTGTTTAAAATATGTTTAATTAATTGGAATCCCGTTTTTCTGGAGCATGCCCACTTGTTTGGCTTGTATCATGATCAAAACATATCCAAATCGCATGAGGTCGGTCTTTTTTCGATCGTGACTCGATATAGAACGTTTCTATATCAATTTTGGAATTTTTACAAGCCATTAAGGCAGCTTTTGGAGGCAAAACAGCTGCTGGATAGAACACAATTTTTTTGCAGAATAGCCTTCATGGGGTGGGTGACGGCTAGGGTGAAGGGGGCTGCCTCTAGGGTTTGAAACCCTAATTAAATTTAGTTATTCAAGGGTTTAGAAACCCTAGATTGGACGGCCATGATTGATGGATGAGATTCCATCAATTTTAGAAACCCATTCATAATAGGAAACTTAGTAAGATTAGGAGTTGCCAATTTCAACTAGTTTCCTATTTGATAACCTCTATCCTATTTAGTATAAGATACTATTTAGGTAAGTTCTAATGTGATTAGAATAGTTAATAAGATTAATTAATTACATGGTGGCTGCAATTAGAGTTTTAGAAACTCTAATGAAGATAAGGAAAGTTTCCTATTTCAAAAAGGATTCTAATTTTCTACTTTCTTTGATAGTCAAAGCTTGTGATATTTAGAATCATTATGAAATTGGAAAGCTTGTAATTTGATGACTCATTATAGTTTTTAATTAATTATATAATTACTTTGATTAGTTTATAATATTGGATATTGTATTTAATCAAAATAAGAAATCCCAAAGACCCAAAGACCCATGGAAGTCACGGCCACACTAGGGTTTGGAACCCTAGTGTGTCACGACCATCTTTGGCCTTTTGATCACATTAAATTGTCCTCACTTATGTTTATTGAATATGTTTATATGATTTAAAATTATTTTGAAACAATTTTGAAATTCAAAAAGTGAAGAAATTAAATGTTTGTAAAATTAGGGTTTTAGAAACCCTAATTGCCATATTTGGGTTTTGGATGGAAACACCTTGTGTTTTAGCTTTTTAATTCGATTAAATTGCATGGGGGTCATCTACGTTAATATATTTAAGTGTCCTAATAGTTAGTGCACGAAATTATATTAATTGAATAGGTTTTATAAGAGTTATAAAGCTAAAACAGTGTGCTGCCATTTCTGGACAGCAACACTGTCAGTTTGTAAAATGTTAAAAATTTGTTTTTAAATATTTTTACAACAATCCACTTATCAACTTCACTTTTATAAGGTCTTAACTAATTGTAGGAAGGGTTCCCATAATTAATTTTGACCTTTAGCTAGCCGTACTAAGTATTTTGCGACCGATACTCAAATCTGTCCAGATTTGGAGTTGAAGTCACAAAACGCTTTAAAGTGATATCAAACGTTGGAATCACTTAACGAGACCCCTGCCATTGGAAAGAACACTGAAAATCCTAGTGAAATGAAGTGTTCTTGTATTTTAAAAGTTGTTTTAAAAGATGCAAATAATTATTACAAAACAGCGGGCAGATTCTTTGTGTTTTGAGAAAACACTAAAAGTAAAGTGTTACTTTAATTTTAAATACATGCCATTGCCATTTATTTTTTGTTCCTTTGAATGCTTTATATTATGCAATTAGATTGTATAATAAATGGAAAGTTATGGACTTAAAAGACCAATTAAAATGAGATGTGATTGGCCGCATGAGATGTGTACTCTTCCATGGGTTGTAAATTTAAGTTGTTAAATTTTGGTGATGTAATTTTAATTAAGGCTTGCATGCCTTCTCCCTTTTCTCCCAAGTGTATTCCCCTATTCCTTTATACCCTTTCTTTGTTTATTGTAAATGTACTTTAAAGATCGAGAAGGTACGTGGTGGACCCGAGGATGCATGGAGCAGTGGGAGGACAAAGAGAAGGCTTTCGAAGACTTTTCTTTTATGTAATAGTTACAGGTTAAAATTACGATCACATAACCCACATTAGACCTAAGGTTCAGCTAATGGCTCTAGTTGAGCCCAACCTTAAAAGTCCATAAACTTTCCATAAGGCCCATATATATATATACTAGATGTATGTTTTTGGGGGGGCCTATTAACCATATTATTATATGTCTTTAATGATAGTTTTCCTTTCCTTCATGGATAGTGGGAGTATCATTATTGCACTAATAATAAAGAATGGTTAATGAATTTATATATGTGATATATGTATGCATGCGATGTATGTTTAAATCTGACGAGACCTAAAACCCCTCGTTTTCAAATTTAAATTGTAAGGAAGAGGCATACGAGTGCTTTATCCTAGCCTCCTACCATTACAAGATAGGTGGATCTTTATGGTGGATGTGTTTGGTTGCAGATATGCGGGAACACATTCATTCTGAGGGTTCATACTAGCTTGTTACATATTGGATATCATAAGGTGCGAAAATGGGGCATTCCAAGAACCTATTATGTGAGGAATGCAACATTCAATTGACCATACTCATGTGAATGGTAGGTGTGATTTAACTATAGAGCACTATCCAAGAACCTATTATGTGAGGATACTGCAATTTAGTGGCTAAAGGAAGGTTGGAAATTGCTTGAGAAGCATTGGGTAAGAGTTATCCACCCCTTTGGATTAGTGGTCCAAGAACCTATTATGTGAGGTCCACTAGTTCAAATGGGACCCCAATCCCCATTAAGAATTCTGTCCTAAATTCTCGAATCTTATAGAGGGTGTATGGGATTTGCTAAAATAGTGGGAGACACCATAAAACTAAAGACCAAGTTATTATGGTATATTAAATGAAATATTTTAATAATCTGTTACTTATTTTTGTAGATATCATAATGGCTATACTCACACAAATATCTGAAAATGAAAATGACTATTGTTTGACTGAACCTTATAAAGATAAGAGGCTTATAGAATTTGGAAGAGTTCCTAATTCAGGATTTTATCTATCACTAAGCGATGCTTCCTCTTGGGTATTAGATACCGGTGCTAGTTCTCATATATGTAAAAATATTAAAGAACTAAGAGAAAGCAGAAATTTAAGTCAAGATCAAGTTACAGCAAGCGTTGCTGCATTAGCTGTTGGGATTTGTGACTTAAACCTTCAATCTGGACATGTCATGAAATTCAAAAACTGTTTATTTATGCTAGGAATAGTCAAGAACATTATTTCGGTTTCATCCTTAACTTGTTCTGGCTATGAATTTGTTTTCAATAGGGATAGTTGTACTATTTCTATTGGGAATAAATCTATTGGTTCTGGCATATATTTAAATGGTTTATATTTCTTAAATATGGATGGTAGTGTGAACTGCTTAGAGGATAGACGTGATGCCAAGAGGTATAAAAGACCTCGAGATGAGAAAGACTCAACCTATGTATGGCATTTGAGATTAGGTCATATTAGTGAGGAGAGGATCAACAAGTTAAGGAAGGATGGGCAACTGGGCTCATATGTACCTGTACCCTTACCTACTTGTGAACCTTGTCTCACGGGTAAAATGACCAAATCGCCCTTTACTGGTCACAGTGAGAGGGCAGGAGACATACTGGGGCTGATACATTCTGATGTATGTGGACCTTTAAATAAGGTTGCCAGGGGTGGTTTCACCTACTTTATTACCTTTATCGATGATCACTCACGGTTGGGGACTGTGTATCTTATGAAATACAAGTCTGATTCTTTTGAAAAGTTCAAAGAATTCAGAGCTGAAGTAGAGAAACAAACTGGTAAGAGTATTAAAGCTCTTCGATCAGATCGAGGAGGAGAATACTTAACCACTGAGTTTTTAGATCATCTGACTGAGGCTGGCATATTATCACAGTGGACTCTTCCTGGTACACCTCAGCTGAATGGTGTATCTGAAAGGAGAAATCGTACTTTGATGGACATGGTACGATCGATGCTGAGTTAAATTGATATGTCAATATCCTTCTGGGGATATGCATTAGAAACAGTCGCTTATCTATTAAATAGGGTTCCTTCTAAATCTGTCCCTAAGACACCCTATGAGATATAGTATGGGAAGAAACCAAGCCTGAAGCATCTAAGGATTTGGGGTTGCGTTACATATGTTAAGAACCAAAATGCAACAAAACTGGAAGCTAGGTCAGACAAGTGTAGGTTTGTAGGGTACCCAAAAGAGTCTTTGGGATACTACTTCTATCACACTAGCGAAGAGAAAGTCTTTGTTAGTAAGTTTGCTGTCTTTCTTGAAAGAGATTTCATACAAGAAGAAGGCAAAGTTCAAGTGATAGATCTCGAGGAATTATCCGAGAGTATGCAAACCAACACTGATACCACACCTACCCCTGTTGAGGCAGTTCCTACTGTTACACCACCACTTCGTAGATCTGGTAGAATATTTGCTCCTCCTGTGAGATATGGGTATCTCCATGATTTTAGTGAGGAATTGTTACTTGGCGACAAGGAACATCCAGATAATCCTACCACTTACGAAGGAGCGATGTTGGACATCGACTCGAGAATATGGCAAGAGGCCATGCAATCTGAAATGGATTCAATGTATTCCAATGAAGTCTGGACTTTAGTAAATCCACCTAAAGGTATAGTACCTATAGGCTGTAAATGGATTTACAAGAGGAAGATAGGCTTAGATGGAAAGGTAGAGACCTACAAAGCTAGGCTAGTGGCAAAAGGGTATAATCAGAAACAAGGTGTTGATTATGAGGATACTTTTTCGCCGGTAGCCATGCTGAAATCCATTAGGATCTTGCTAGCGATAGCAGCATACTATGACTATGAGATATGTCAAATGGATGTAAAGACCGCCTTCCTTAATGGAAACATTGAGGAAGATCTTTATATAGAACAGCCTAAGGGCTTTATATCCAGTGGTGAGGACCACAAGGTATGCAAACTACAGCAGTACATTTATGGACTAAAGCAAGCTTCTCGAAGCTGGAACATCCGATTCAACGAAGCGGTCAAATCGTTTGGCTTTAATCAGAATATGGATGAACCATGTGTGTACAAAAAGGTTAGTGGGAATGCAGTCACTTTTCTTGTCCTATATGTGGACGATATCCTTATCATTGGGAATGATATGGGAATGATCTCATCTGTAAAGCTTTGGCTTTCTAGTAACTTCTCCATGAAGGATTTGGGAGAAGCAACCTATATACTGGGTATAAAGATCTATAGAGATAGATCTAAAAGGTTGTTTGGTCTCTCACAATCCATGTACATAGATAAAATACTGAAGAGGTTCAGTATGGAGAATTCCAAAAGGGGTTTGCTTCCCTTTAGACATGGAATTCATCTCTCCAAGGATATGTCTCCCAAGACAGATCAGGAGAGAGAGCATATGAGTAAGATCCCTTATGCATCTGCTGTGGGGAGTCTTATGTATGCTATGCTGTGTACTAGACCTGATATCAGTCATGTTGTAAGCGTTGTCAACAGATATAAGTCTAACCCAGGTAAGGAACACTGGGTGGCAGTCAAGGGTATCCTTAAGTACTTGAGAAGAACTAAGGATTTATTTCTTGTCTATGGAGGAGATGAGCTTAAAGTAGATGGTTTCACTGACTCTGATTTTCAATCAGACATAGATGATAGAAAGTCTACATCTGGATATTTATT
This sequence comes from Hamamelis virginiana, assembly GCA_017140935.1. Classification (NCBI taxonomy): domain Eukaryota; kingdom Viridiplantae; phylum Streptophyta; class Magnoliopsida; order Saxifragales; family Hamamelidaceae; genus Hamamelis; species Hamamelis virginiana. Next base: position 631,015 of record JAESVK010000655.1, on the reverse strand, counting down.
CACCTTAAATGGTGGAGTGTTTAGTTGGAAGAACTGTAAGCAGTTACAGCGGATTCCACTACAGAGGTTGAGTATGTAACCGCTTCAGAAGCAAAGTTGTTTGGAGAATATTGAATCGTTCAATATTATAATCTTGTGTCTCATCAGAAGTCCAAGCACATTGAAAAGCGCTTCAATATGATTTGAGAAATCATTGATAGAGGAGATATCAATATGCAAAGAGTAGCATCTGAGGATAACACCGCAGACCCACTTACCAAGGCTCTTACACTGAAGACCTTGGAGCAGCATCTTGAGAAGATGGGTATGAGATACATCACTAATTGGGTTTAGTACAAGTGGGAGATTGTTAGAAGTGTGCCCTAAAACCCATTAGTAGGTTGTACTTAAGGAACTTTATTTCATTTATGTTATTGTATGAATCTTATTCATCTATAAATTGGCTTTTATATTATCATGTAAACTTGTGTTATTTATAACTGTTCATGATAATGTCCTTGAATAGTATGATAGAGAATTGTATCTCAAGTGTTGAGATAGAGAGACATATGATTCGCAAGAACATCTATTCTAGATATGTTCCTGATCATAGGTTTATTTATTTGGGCGATAATAAACTGTTAAGATTAGCTCAGGTAATACTAGCTCCAATGGGAGGATGGTGAGTCTCAAGCCATCTATGTAGAGACACTATAGTAAACCTGTGGGTGCTTGTTAGAGAACAAGTACACTGAACGTGATCGGTGCTCATTAGCTTTAGTAAGTTGTATATGAAGATAGGTGAGTGTGCAATAGGGGATCACCACCCTTAATATCAAAGAGAGAATGTCACAGTTAATTCACAAATAATAACTCAATGAAGTCTTTGAACAAAGCAGAAGGTAACCAAGGAAAAGTGTTTTCATGGGTTAACCTAATTGAGTTTATATTTTGGTGAATGACTAACACAGGATTAAGTTAGGGTTTGACATGAATCCATACCCAAATAACTTAATCGTGACATTGTTTGGTGAAGGATTATCTATTACACGAAGGGTTCAATTATATTCGTATATTCACCCACACCTAGGGCACATCATGATATGTTGCTAGATGTCACTCATGACTAGTGTAGGCCTAATGATAAGTGTTATCATTGAGGGCAAAATTGGAATAGTTTCAATTGAACCAAAAATAGAAAGTTTCTATTTTGGGAAACATGCGATGTTCCCGAGCCACTACTAGGTTGGGGTGAACCCAATGGGTCACACACATTAAAGCTTACGTGATCTTCTTGAATTTGTGAGAGGGGATATTCTAATTTATGTATGAGCTTAATCCTTATTATTAAGGGTTAATAATTAAAAGGATTAAGGATACACTAAACTAGGATAAACCTATTCTAATATGATGTTTGGTCATGCTAGCACTAGTAACCAAACATCATTAAAAGAGGAGAGAGTCTATAAATAAGAGGGATAGGCCTAGGTTTCATAATCCAACTCCAAGTGAGCCTCACTCTCTCTTATTGCCGCCACTCTTTCTTTCTCCCTCTCAAGCTTGCATTCTCTTCAAGAGTTGTGGAGATCAAGGAGTTTAAGGAGTCTTAGGCTTGTGTGGACTTCATTGGAGGCTTCCATATTTTTGGAGCTTGAAGCTTTGCGAGGATTCACATAAAAGGATTGGAAGACAATCATCAAAGGAACATCAAGTAAGCTTTTATTCATGTATTGTTTAATTGTTTAGATTCGTTTTATAGTTTGAGTTCGATTATTGGATGAATACAATGGGAAATTTTTATCGTTTACTTTCCGCTGCGTTCCCATGGCGTATTCTTTCATTTAGGACGTTGTATGCTAAAGCCAATGATGAGCCTAGCCCTGGGCCCGGTTTCTTTGACTCTCGGGTTCCATGTATGCGAAAGCCATCACCCTTCTTGCCAAGTACCCTCGGGTATATCAAACGGACCAATCACGTACTGTTGGACCCACGCGACATTCCTGATGTCACATGTGGTTAGGTATATCGATTGGACCGAGCGAGTAAGGGACACTCAGCCTACCCTTTGCATTAGTCCATGTAAAATGTCTTTAGGACACATACCCTACATCGCCTATCACACACTATTGTAAATGTTATGCCGCCGGATTTACCCCCCGGTTTTGTATTGAGCCTTGACTGTTAAGTGTGTAGAACCATTAGGACCTGGATCTATAGGACTGAACCTTTATGAAATACCCTAAACTCTTAAAGGATGTATCCTCAAAGAGTCAAGGTACCTAATAAATACTAGTAGCTTATAGGTTCATGAGTTTAGGCCTATGGTAGTGTTATGCTGCCCAAATAGTGGTATTGATTTGTGAGTCTTAGGAGAAGACGTGAGACGCAAGGCGTGGGATTTAGGCCCACATCCTTTGGATAGAAGGTTTAGATCCGCTGTGAGTTTGAGATGGGGGCTTTAGGCCCAATTCAATTAGATAGAAGATATAAGCCTATGGTAAGATTGAGATGTGAGCGGTGAGCTGAGATTCGTACTCAGGCCTTAGGCCCATTTTTCATAAGATAGAATGAGAGAGTGAAGGTTGATATGTAGGCTTTAGGCCTATACTCTTGTGAGCATGTGAGATTGTCCTTATTAATCCCTTTTCACACTGGAACCTCTTAGTTGATTCAAATCTTTTCCATCTCCCAGCATTCTGGCTTAGCGTCGAGATTCTAGCGGTCGGTTGTTTAAGGGTCTACATGTTGATTCAAAGATGTCTAGTAACGAAGATCATACCCCTACCGCCATTGGAACTAGTGGAAAGACGATTGATGAAAAGATCGAAGCACTCTTAAAAGTGGTCCAAGAGTTAGTGCATCAGAAAGAAGAGGAGGATAAGGTGCGAGCCCGTACTAATCCCTTATTTGAGAATGTTGATGAAGAGGAATGTTTCCTTAGACCGAAGATAGTTGCTGATCCCACTAGGCCTGGTACAGAATTTGTTCAGCCTGTTGATCTGGATAAAGAATCCAAGCCCAAGACCCCTGCTTTCTTTTCCATTGAGCCTATACTATTGAGTAGTAAGGTGGAAGCCCTGGAAAAAGCCTTGAAAGGTATTAGGAAGTCTGATGATCTGGTGGATATGTCGTCATTATCTCTGTTCCCTAAGGCCCGTATGCCCACTCATTTCAGAATGCCTGAGTTAGAGAAGTTTGATGGAATGGGTTGTCCTAAGACCCATCTGAAGATGTACGTGAGAGCTATGCACCCACGAGGGGCTGATGATGACCTGCTACCCCAAATGTTCCATGAGACACTAGCTGGATCTGCTCTGAAATGGTTTTTGTCACTGGATGAGTCTAGAATGAAGACATGGAAATATGTATGCACTGAGTTCAGCAATCATTACCGGTATAATACAGAAGTTGATGTCACTAGGAGGGACTTGGAGACTACTAAACAGGAATCAAGGGAAACTTTCTCTGCTTTCCTCACTCGCTGGAGAGCCAAGGCTTCTAAAATGGCTAATTACCCTGAAGAAGAAGAACAAATCCGCATGATAGTAAAGAATTTGCTCCCAGTTTATTACAAACACATGTTTTTCCAATATCTCCCAAATTTCCGAGCTCTAGTCACTGCTGGTACCCAAGTGGAGGACGCTCTAGCCGATGGAGCTCTCCAAACCGACGAACCTTACAAGAACTGCCGACCTGTCATTAATGGGAAGGCTACCGAAGTCAATGCCATATCTCAGCTTGCTCCATTTACCCAACCCTTTTCCTTAGGAAATAAACCATCCAGAAAATTCACTGAACTTTATATGCCATTGGAAAAAGTCTTCGAGAAGTTAAAAGCTTAAGGCTTGCTCCAACCTCTGGAACCCAGACCTACACCCAACCTATTACCCAAGAACTACAATGAAAATGAATACTGCCATTTCCATCAATCCAAATGCCATACTACCAACCGTTGCTTCCGTCTCCGCCATAAAATCCAAGACCTCATAGATAACAAAACCATTTCCCCACCTTCTCAACCCAATGTCACCCAAAATCCACTTCCTACCCATGCAGTCCCACCACCCGCAAGTATCAATGTTATCTATGCCGACCCTTATGTCCATTGTGAGCCTATCCACCCTCACCCTTCATTCCCTACTTCCTTGATTGAAATGTTTCATCATTGTCAAGCCCGTGGGCTTATTACCCCGTACAAGCCAAGACACAAAAAGTTTTACTGCCAATACCATGCCACTTCTAGCCATGACACGGAATCCTGTGATATATTGCGGAATATAGTACAAGGGTTCATTGATCAAGGTCTGATTGAAATCCCTCAACCCTTCACTAGCCCAAGAGGGCTTTATCGTTCATGGAGACAGTTTGAGAAAGATACATTCCCGGGTTTTAGTTCGAATGGGCTTCCCGAGCGTCACAAAGTGGATCAGTCGTCAAACAATAGTACTAGTCAGTGGGCTCTCAAAGAAAGGTTTGAAGCTAGAGATCCTTGTGTGGATTTGTTGACAGAAAGAAATGGGAGGTTTAGTTTCTATGTTCTCTGCCCTGAAGATTCTTGTGAAGCTAAGATGACAAAGATTGAATCCATTAGACCTAAGGCTAGAACCAAGAAAGCTTTCTCCAAGACTGGGACTAGCCAATAGGAATTGCGAAAAAGATATGAGGCCGGAGATCCCGAAATAGGCTTGTTAGGGGAACCTAGTGGGAAGTTCGACTTCTATGTCCTTTACCTCAAAATGAAAAAGCCCACCTTCAAAGAACCCATTGCTCATTCTAGTTGGGGTGATAACCTTGACTCACTTAAAGAAGATGTTCCTGTGGCTCAGGTTGAACCTGAAGATCCAAACCTCATCCGTTTTGAGAAAGCTAGCCAGAGTATCTTCAAGAAGTATTTCACAACCAAGATCACCAATATGAATGGGGAAACCTATTACCGAACTGTTTATCCAAGGCAACCATGGGTCACCAATTGTTTCAGATCAAGTTCGACTTCTGCCGAGTCTACCATAGATGATGGGTCAGAAAATGAGATTGATATCGGAGTGGGAAGATTTGATGAACACACCCGAGGAAATAGTAGATATTTGGGCTAGTGATGAAGAAGATGTTAACCATGTTACTAGAGGAGGTCGTTATTTTATGCCCGCCAACTTAGAATCTGACAATCCTTTGGGAGAGTTAGAGAAATCCCAACGCACTGAGGTTCAAGAGGAAGAGGAAGAGATACTGAAACAGCTTAAGCATACTCAAGCCAATATCACAATCTGGGGACTTTTAATGGCTTCTCAAAAGCACAGGCAGACAGTACTCAGGCTACTTAACCAAGTTCAGATTCCCATCGATACTTCACCCGAGGGTTTAGTCAGTCTAGTCATTCCAATTCAGCATGGGCAATCAATATCCTTCACCGAGTCAGACCTTCCGAAGAAAGGACCTCATCATTTGCAAGCTTTGTATGTCACGGTGGATACTATGTGTTAGAAGTATGCCCTAAAACCAATCCTAAACGGCATATCAATTTCATATTATATTAATTTGAAGGTATAACTTGTCGTATATATTTAAATATATATGATAAGGTCCATGAATAAATGATAAGAGAAATATGTATTTCAAGTTGTTGAGATATGGAGACTCATATTTCTCATACACATTTATTCTACAAAGAAGTTCCTGCTCATAGGTTTATTAAATTGGATATTTAATAAACCGTTAAGAGTAGCACAGATTTAAACTGGCTCCAATGGGAGGATAGGTAGTCTTTCCTATCGGTGTAGTGACACTATAGTTAATCTGTGGGTGCATGTTAGAGAACATGTACACTGAACTTGATCATCAAGAATATTCTTATGGAGTTTAAGTCAAAAGAATATTCTTATGTTACGATCATAATCCTTAGACCTGAGGCACCATAGTTATCTTATGCATAGGTCACTTGAGTTTGATAGTATCTCGCATATCCTTAACCATAAGGGTGTAATCGATACTCATTGGCTCTAGTAGAGTTATGTATGAAGGTAAATGAGTGCGCAAGAAGGAATCATCACTTTCATCTTTGATGAGAGAGAATGTCAGGGTTAGTTCACAAAGATAGTTCTCAATGTGAAATCTGTGGCCACAGTGATAGGTGAATTGTGAAAGAGTTTCATCAAATTCACCTTATTGAGAGTATACTTTGTAGAACATATAACAAGTTGTTAAGATAGGGTTTGACTTAATAACCATGCCCGATCATCTTAACAGTGACATTAGGGGATGAAGGATTAAGTAACATGAAGGGTTCACATAGTTCTACTATTCACCCAAACCTAGGGTACGTCATGATATGTTGCTAGATGTCACTCATGACTAGTGTAGGCCTAATGATAAGTGTTATCATTGAGGGCAACATTGGAATCGTTCCAAATTGAACCAAAAATAGAAACTTTCTATTTTAGGGAACATGAGATGTCCTGAGACACTACTAGGTTGGGGTGAACCCAATGGGTCACACACATGAGAACATAAGTGATCTTCTTGAATTATTGGGAGGGGAATATTCTAGTTTATATATGTATGACTCTTATTATTAAAGGTTAATAAGAAAGAGGTCAAGGATATACATAACTAGGATATTGTTATTCTAAATCGTGTTTGGTCAAGCTAGCACTTGTAACCAAACATCATTAAAAGAGAAGAGGACTATAAATATGATGCTACAAGCATTAGGGTTAGACACTCCATGGTGAGCCTCTCTCTCCTAGCCGTCCTCTCCACTCTTCCCTCTCTAGCTTGTGATATTTTCAAGGGTTGTGAAGATATATACAAGGGATTCGAGGAGTTTTGTGTTCGTGTGGACTAGCATTGGAGGCTTCCATACTTTTGGAGCTAGGATTCGATCGAGGTTACATCAAAGGCAATGATCAAGTAAGTATGTTTTAAATATGTTTAATTCATGTACTTGTATATATATTCATGGTTTCATGTTTGTGTTTGAATCTTGGCATGGTTGTGATTGAGAATCATTTTATAAAAAGTTTTATACGATGTATTTCTTCCGCTGCGATTCTTGTATCACATACTTTCACTATGGGAAAAAGAATTCATACAGTGTTGATAGATAATAGGTCAGCCTTGAACGTATGTCCTCTCAGCACCGCCACTTCCTTGGTCATCGAACCATCAGAATTCAAACCGTCAGGGCAAACTGTGAGTGCATATGATAACACTCGAATAGAAGTAGTTGGCATAGTCACTCTATCTTTAGCCATCGGGCCTGTAGAGTTCCAAGTCGATTTCCAAGTACTAGACGTACCTGCTTGTTTCAACCTTTTACTTGGTAGACCGTGGATCCATCCAATCGGGGCTGTGCCTTCTTCCCTCCATCAAAAAGTTAAGTTCCCCTACAAAGGCTCAGTGGTGACATTGAAAAGAGATTCTGAGATCACTCCTACCCGTGTACCTATCTATGAAATCAAGCCAGAGATCGAAGAAGTACCATTGACAGGCTTTGAATACATACAATGTGTAGAGGTTGAGCCAGGATGTAAAGAGAAAATGGTGCTAGACTGCAGTCTATATGGGAATATGCAAGTGGGTTAGATCATGAATAATATGGGCTTCTTTCCAGGAATGGGCTTAGGTCGTCGTCATCAAGGCACACCTGATTCTATAGAATATCCCTCAGCAATTTATCCTTTTGGATTGGATTATCAAAGTACCAAAGTTGACAGAAAAGAAGAGAAAGACAGTTGGCCAAAGAAAAAGGACGAGTCCCTAACCTCACTCTAAAACCTTACCGGCCCACTTTGAATGGGGCTTTTATCAAATAAGGAGATGATTTTCCTTATTGCGGTTTCTCGGAGCCCATTTACCTTGAAGATCAGAAAGTTAGAGTTCCTGGGTTTGAAATCTTCTTCAACACTCCACTACCTCTCTCTCCAACTACCATCATAGCCGAAGAGCATATAGAGTTTGATTGGGTCGACCATATCGATGAAGTCGCCATAGGGGCTATGTTCAAAGAGATCGCCTGCATCGAAGAGCATGTTCATGAATCCAATCCTATCCACCTCATTGAAGATACCACCAGTCCATTGACCAACTGGAGCCTTGAGTATGAGCCTCGAGTTGAAAACTCAGTCGCGGAAAATTCACTACCATCAGATGATAGCTTGTAGGATTTCTATACTTTTTTTCCATAGGATTGTAGAATAGGACTCTTGTTTTTCCTTTTTCAATAAAATCATCCCTCTTATGTTAAGAGGCGAATGATAGCTTAGTTTTTGTTATCCTTCTTTCTTCATGATTAATAAAATATTCTTTTTCTTCATTCTTTGCATTTGCAGCTTATCCTTTCTGTCTTCTATGGGTTTATATGGCATGAACATAGATCCTAGAGAGGATGTTCCCCCTGAGTTTGAATAACGAAGGGAAATGGAACATGCTCGACCTAATATGGATGAATTAATATCAGTTAATTTAGGATCCGATGAATCGCCTAAGATAATTAACATTGGGGCAACTCTGTCACCACAAGAACAAGAAAAATTGGTAGGATTATTGAGAGAGAACATAGAATTTTTTGCATGGTCGTACAAGGATATGCCAGGAATAGACACCGACATAGTACAACACTTTATCCCTACTAATCCGGGGGTTAAGCCGGTTAAGCAGAAGTTGAGGAGAATGAAGCTGGAGTGGGCACTGAAAATCAAGGATGAAGTAGTGAAGCAGATGAACGCTGGATTTCTCCAAGTAGTAAAATACCCCGAGTGGTTAGCTAACATTGTGCCGGTACCTAAAAAAGATGGGAAGGTTAGAATGTGCATAGACTTTCGGGATTTGAATAAAGCGTGCCCTAAAGATGATTTTTCGTTGCCACACATAGATATCCTGGTAGATAGTACCGCCGGTCATGCTGTATTATCTTTCATGGACGGGTTCTCGGGTTATAATCAGATAAAGATGGCCCCTTTACATATAGAGAAAACTTCCTTCATCATTCAATGGAGGACCTTCTGTTATCGAGTTATGCCCTTTGGCCTAAAGAACGCCGGTTCTACCTTACATGATATGATTCATAAGGAAGTAGAGGTGTAGTGGATGATATGATCGTGAAGTCTAAGGATCGAGAAGGTCATTTTGAGGCTCTGGGCAAGTTCTTTCAAAGAATTAAGCAATATAACCTGAGATTGAATCCTCAAAAGTGCGCCTTTGGAGTAACTGAGGGGAAGTTGCGGGATTTATGATCACTCAGAAAGGAATAGAGGTCGACCCAGGGAAGATTAAAGCCATCACGGAGATGCAGCCACCAAAGACAGAAAAGAGATTCGAGGATTTTTAGACAAAGTTCAGTTTATCAGTCGATTTATAGCACATCTGACCATGATTTGTGAACCCATATTCAAGCTTCTTAAGAAGGATGTGCCCACAAAGTAGAATGACGCGTGCCAAAAGGCCTTTGAAACCATCAAGAGGTATTTGAGCAACCCACCAATATTAGTTCCCCCGCGGCAAGGTGAGCCTTTGTGTGAACCAGCCAACCTGATTGGGAGGCCTCTCGTTCACTTTGGGGGTGTTTTCTTAAGTGGATTGTGTATGATGTTTATCCGTCTCGATTTATCCTTCTCTATTATCCTTCTCTATTATCCACTCAAGATTGGGTTTTTGAAAAAGGATAAGAGTTTGTAAAAATTAGGAGTCGCCACCTTATTTTTAGGGAACAAGGAAACCACAAAAAAAAAGAGTTTTATTTTCAATAAAACACTGACCCCATATTTTGGAAAAGCATGGTCTTTGAATCAAAGTTGGATTCGGGGGCTAGGTTACGAAGTAGGAAAGTTCCAAGGGACTCCTTGTAGGCACCCACCTCGCCCTAATTAAAGGTCTCCTAATTAAGTTTTGGCTTTATCAAAATCTTTTCAAAACAATCCTAGCATATCTAATCAACCACAAAATATAAATAATAGTATATAATAATAATAATATATAGTACAAAAAGTATACATAATCCTAAGGATCTTAGGAGACTAGAAGTCAACCTAAGATTGGACTTGCGCCCTATTGACTGCCTACGTACCTTATCAATTGCTTGACAAAGATCAAAGTCCACGTAGTTCGATTACCCTAGGACTCTCCTATTGTAATGAACTATACTTTGAAGGCGTTCTACCTTATCTAAGACTCTATCTTCGAGAGTTGGTGTTTGTTTGAAATGTTTCATCTTTCAAAATGGGAGTTTCATCCCAAAATAACTTCTTTTATTTTCATTTAAAAACTCTCAAAAATACTCTTAAACAAGCCAAAAATCCTTTTTTAGATGTAAGTTTTACAACAAAGGGGAGTCCTAGGTGAAGCCAAGTGGCTTCCTTAACCTAAGAGTCCCTAACTACACTGTAAAGTCATCTAAGCACCCCTAAATATCAAAATAATGCATGCTGGAATTTCTGGAAAATAGGTAAAAAATGCACAAAAGAATGTAAATAATGCATGAAAATGGCCTAAATGCAATCTACGTTAGCTGTGGGAACCTAGGCAAGTTTCTAAGTTGATTTAAGCCTAAAAAAATGAGTTTTAATGCACTTTTAGGTCACTTTAAATCCATGGACAGATTTGAAAGTAATCAAAAAGTGT
>JAESVK010000655.1:537728-554508 GCA_017140935.1 Hamamelis virginiana | reverse complement strand
CCAAGAAGAGTCGTTGACTCCAAGATAATTGGAAGTGTAACTTCCAAGAAGGACTCTGGTCCCTTAAGATAATTGGAAAATGAGTTTTCCAAGAAAAGTCGTTGACTCCAGGGATAAGATAATTGGAAGTGTGACTTCCAAGATTTATTTTCATTCCGAGTTTATTCAGGAAATAGATTCCAATGTTTGTGAGAAGTTGGTCGGATTATCCCTCTTTAGTTGTGGCAAAAATGGGATGCCATTTTGTTTCGTTGGTATTACATGGCGAAGCCATGAAACACCAACGAGGGGCTTCTGTGGACACCCCATTTTTACCAATTATTTCTATCATATACTTATACAAATGATCAACTCGAAGGGTGGATTATTTGGTGAGGAATTGGCCTTGTAAAGACCAAATTGCCCTTTTATGAGGAAAAGGAAAATTCATTATTTCATGTGTACATTTGGATTGGAATCAACCCATTTGTATTGCATTTGACTTTTGAGGTGTTTTAGAACATCCCAGTAAATTTTCATGGCATTCTGATGAGAGCTCGATAGGTAATTAGGGTTTTTGCGACTTGAAGGGCATTTTCGTCCTTTTTCTCGTATAATTTCCGAATGACCTCCGAATTCGAAACAGATTGTCTCATGAGGTTTATATGGATGTGGGGAGTGTATTTGAAGTGTCAATTGAGCCTTTGAATGGTTGGGATAGATTCGCCCAAAATCGATCCCACGGGTAAGAATGAGCTGAATTAGGGTTTTGTTCAAACCGATCGTGAATTGGTTATTTTCACCAAAATGAAAGATTTTCAAAACATGTTTTCAAGTACCAATTTCATATTAAAACCATGTTTTTAGAAGTGGTTCAAACCTAATTGATCAATTTTACAAAACAAAGAATGGTCATATGACCAATTTTGGCACAACCGAGTCGATTGGCTAGCTTTTTGCTAAAACCCTTGACCATGGTCAAGTATTTTTAACCCAAAAACATTCTAAAAATGTGGAGGATCAAAACACGGTCGTTTTGAGCCCTGAACCATCGAATTTGGATCAGATTTGACCAAAATATGGCCAAAATATGAAAACCCTAGAATTTGGGGAAGAAAATATGGGAGGTCAGCTTGGTGACCGTCCTAGCTAGGACAGCCAACCGTCCAGCCAGGAAGGCCAACCGTCCAGCCCTTGGACGGTCACCAGCATGCTCGAGCCCATTTTGCATTTTTGGCATGTTTGAAACTTTCCCACTTGTTTTGGCCGATTTAGTTCGTTTTTTTGGAATAAATTCGAACTTGGTTCAGCTTGCAAACCCTAGGAGGAATTGTTCGGTTCAGCTTGCAAACCCTAGGAGGAATTGTTCTAAGCCCTAGTATTGTTTTTTTAGAGGATTAATCCTAACCATTCAAGGTTTTGAACCCTAGCTCTATATATGTTGCATTATGGAGTTAGAGAGAGAGGAGGGGGAGAATTTTAGGGTTTTTTGAGAAGGAGGCTACAGAGCTAGTTTTTCATTCTTACACCATTGGAGGAGAGAACAAGAGTGAAGGAGGGAGAAGAAAAAGAATCATAAGCTTGGAGCTTGAAGGAGATTAATCAAGAGAGAAGAAAGGTGAGTGTTCTCGCTTGGTTTTCGATTTTTTTTATATAAATCTTCATCTTTTGTTTTTATATGTGATTTGCTTGGTTAGTCTTAGTTTGAGTTTGATTATCCATGATGTTTGCTTAATATATTTGCATGTTAGAATAGAATGTGATTTATTATGATTTCGTGTGAGTTAGTATGTTTAGGATAGTTATATGTGAGCATGTTTGTTTAGGATAATTTTTTGCATGATTTTATGTGAGTAAATGCATTAAGGGTTAGTTTCATTATGATTGCATGTTAGTAAGCATATTAGGGTGTCTTTTATTGTGATTAAATGCATGTTAGGGTTAGCTTTATTATTACTTTATGTGATTAAATGTGATTAGGGTTAGCTTAGTTAGGATTTTATGTGAGTATGCATGTTAGGGTTAGCTTTGTTATGATTTTATATGAGTATGCATGTTAGGATTAGTTTTTGTCATGATTTTATGTGTAGATGCATGGTTAGAATTAGTTTTATTGATATTTTATGTGTAGATGCATGATTAGAATTAGTTTTATTTTTATTCTATGTGAGCAAGCATGATTAGGGTAGTTTTATCATTATTTTATGTGAGTAAGCATGATTAGGGTTAGCTTGGTTGTTATTTTATGTGTGTAGGCATGTTTAGAATAGGTATCGATATGTTTATGTAATCATTGAAATCTTTTGATGTTTGATCAATGATATTCATGATTATTGAATATGTTAATACGTTATTTTGGCATGCGATAAGTCGAGTCCTCATTTTCCATGATTTTATGATTTCTTGAATGCTTGCCATGGTCTTGATGGTTTGAATATAAAAATGTGGACGAGGGAGCGTGCAAAGGTAAGATCCTCCCCTTGTGTTTAAAATAATTGTTTGAGCATGATTTTGATAGTTTATCTTGTAGTATATTCATGTAGAAAGCATGCTAGGTCATTGTCACAATTTTTGTTTATTTGTTTTCATGGTTTTTAGAGTAGTTTAAGGCTCATATTCAAATCTGTCCAGATTTGTTTATGTCCTTAAATCACTTCTAAAAATTATTTTAGGGCCAAATCCAACTTAGAAATATGCTTAGGATCACATAGAAAAATTAGTGTGCATTTAGGAGCATTTTCATGCATTGTTAGGGTCAATTTCATGTATATTTGTTTGATTTATTTAAATTACAGCATGCATTGCATTAGGATTTTAGGATTCTAGATTAACTTTAGGGCTAGTTAGAGACCCTAGGTTTAGGAAGGTCACTTGACCTTCCCTAGGACTATCCTTTGTTGTAAAAGTCATACTCAGATTAGAGTATTTTAATTGATTTAAGAGTCTACCTTCGAGGGATTTTCTAAAAAGATTTTAATGAGATTTTTATGAAATGAATATGATTTTTTATGAGATATTTGATTATTAAATGATTTTCAAAAAGATTTGAAATGTTTTAAAGATTTTTACTTTGGAATGAAATTCCTCTCAATATGATTTGTTTTCTTGAAATATCTTTGAAAAAGATTTTCAATTGAAATTTAATTCTAAAGATAATAATTGTTTTAGAATATTTGGATTTTAAGAAAGTCTTTTAATTTGAAATGATTTTGAATAAATGATTTTAAACAAACAAAAACTCTCGAAGTTAGAGTCATGAATTAGGTTGAATACCTTTTGATGATGTGATCGATCACAATAGGAGAGTCCTAGGGTAGTCGAACTACGTGGAATTTGATACTTGCTAGGTGATACTAGTAAGTTACGTAGGCGCTAATAGGGCTCAAGTTCGCCCTAGGATGCCCGTAGGGTATTCTAGGTTCTTAGGGTTTGTTTGTATTTTTTTTTATTATTATTAATATAACTAATATAGATAATGCATTTATATCACTATTTTATTGGTTGATTTAGATTATTTAGGATTGTTTGTAATAAGAAATTTAAATAGCCCAAATAAATTAGAAGTCCTTTAATTAGGGCGAGGTGGGTGCCTACAAGCGAAAGCTTGGAACCTTCCCACTTCGTAACCTAGCCCCCGGATCCATCTCTGGTTTGTAGACTGCTTTTCCATTAATGAAGTTTGTTTTATTGAAAATAAAATATTTTTATGGTTTCCTTATTCCTTAAAAATAAGGTGGCGACTCCTTTGTTTTGTTGTTTTCTAAACCCCCCTAATCACATCGCCCGATGATGATGTGGACACCATCAAGCCCGTCAAAAGGCTGGTCCACAATATTGTGTCAAACAATTAATTAAAGAATAAAAACAGATTGTATATTAATTTTGTAAACTATAGAATTATATACCAATTATAATAATATTTAATAATAGAATAAGATGAAGAATAAGAAGACTACTTGAATAATAATTTTATCAAACCAGAAAATTATTCAAGTAACAAGTAGATAGAAACAGAATGTATAAAATACTTAAAATAAATAACTTATAAGTTTCTAGAATTTGAAGTAGAAGTCGTTTATGAAATTTGATCAAGGCAAGTGTTGTACACTTTGTCCTTAAGACAGAATACGCCCCTCCTATTAGTGCGTAGAGTTAACGTTTGATGGACGTCTGCCTCCCAGGATACAATGATCATGCTTGTAGAGGAAGCATTACAATTTGCAGACACAGCGAACCAGAACAATGCTATCTCTCTCTTTCTAGAACTATGCAGACAATGAAAGACTGAACAAATTGAATTAAATGGACTCTGGACCCATGGCTATTTATAGACAAATTGATGCCTTTTCATGAAGTGCAGAAGGGCACTATTACAGACATGATCCTGTGCAAGAGTTGCAAAATGAAAAACCAGACACAACTCTTCACCATTGCAGAATAGTCATGACTGTTCTAGTAACATTTAAATTTTCAAATAATCAATCTGGGTTAGCACAAAAAGATAATGGGCTTGGTTTAAATGACCCCACCCCACCCGACCTGACCCAGTACGGGCAAGCTCGTGTGTGGTTTGGATCCAGCCCAAGTTTGGGTAGGTCCTTTCCCCTCACAAAACTTTGGTACCCCTTGGGGCCAACCCATAGGTCTAATGTAAGGGTATATAAGCATACCAGCTACCGACTATTTATTCAATGTGGGATAAAGATGACTCTCACCTTCAACCACTTTCAAATGGGTGATTTTAAACTACAATTTCTCATTCAAAACATTATTATTTTGAGCTTATTAATAGAATATATTTATCTCCTTTTTTGAGATGAATGCATTCCGATATGGGCCCACTTCAAAAAGATTGTGGGACCCACATATAAATAAAGCTAAAGTGGCTTACTTATGCTCAAAATATAATAATCCCACACATGAATGAAAATTGGCTTGTTAACTATGCATATGACAAATGTTGAGTCAAAAAAGAGAGATAAAAAGTGTCCCCACATCAGGAAAGGTAGCTTATGGCCATGAACATTCCTTAGTGAAAGACTATCGGATTTGCTAGCTAATCAGTGAACACGATGTCTTGAAATGTTCAGCTCTATTGTGCAAACCAAGATAATAAAATTTACACGATTTTCCTTCGGACATTTTTGGTTCTCATGATTGTTGATTGCACCATATAATTGCATATTTCTATTGCAGTATTCCCATCATTTTGTACATACTTAAGCCATTTATACTTGTAAATAGTTGTTTTTTATGTTTTTCCTTGTTTTTGTGCCTTGCAGGTTGAATGCAAATAAATGGATGCTTTTTGCATGCAAAGTTGGACCTTGAAAGTCTTAAAAGATTGAATCAGATCATGAGACCACCATGGTTGGAAAGAAAACTTCTCAAGCTTCGCGTGCGTATAAAGAACGTCCAAATCTGACTCCGGACGAGAAAGTTACAAGCATTTGAAGTTAGAGTACTTTTTAAGCTATCTGCACATTTGGGACCGATCCCAAAAAAGTGGGACCGGTACCACTCTTGCAGTAGGTGCTGGGACCGGTCCCAAATAAGTGGGACCCTACCAAAGCCCGATTTTGCAACAGTTTTGTGTATTTTGTGTTTTTAAGTAAGGGCACTTTGGTATTTTCACTCCCACTCTTGTAACCCTAAGGGAAGGGGTATTTATACACCATTTTGCAGCTGGAAGAAGGGCTCTCCCACTTAGTTTTAGGGGGCTTAACCCATTTTCTTCCTTTAGGAGTAGTGGTAACTTAGTTTTCTTTTAGTTTTAGGAGTAGATTAGTTTTCCTTCAAGTTTCTTTAAGTTTTATGTAATGTAATTTAGTTTGTAGCTTGTTCAACTTTGTTTCTTTATATTTCAAGCAATCAATAGCATTTATTTCATGTTCTTTGCAATCATAGTTGTTGTTCTTGCATTTACTTCTTGTTTTCTAGCTTTAATGGAGTTCTAAACCTCCAAGATAGAATTCGAACGGTGGAAACCATCACCAACCAAGGTAACAACACACTCTCATTCATTTGTGCTTAAATGGAAGTTGTTTGATAGGAAATACTCACTATCTCTTCTTGACATCTAGTTTGGCATCTTCTTGACTACTTGTAGACAAGCTATGCTTGGCACATGTAGTGCTTGAACTTATATGCACTCTAGGTGTTTGATAAAATGTCTAAGTGAGCATTTACTATCATTCTCCTATCTTTCTTTGTTTTGAATGTTTTTAAAGTTAAATCTTCCATCAAAGACCATTCATCAATGGATCCAAGATGAGAATTCTAATGAGAGAAGCTTGTTGCTTGGTTGTGGATGAGTGGAAATCCTAGAATTCTACCATTTACTTTCATTGTTTTAATTTAGTTAATTCTCTACAATCATTCAACAATCAAACCCCCATGAATTTTACACTTTCTTTGCATTCATTGGTTAGCAACACCTAAGGATCATTTAGACCAGTTTCACTCCCTGTGGAGATGACATGAGGACTCCCTCAGTATTTATTATGCTTGGCGATATTTGAATTCCTACGCTTGGGAATTAATTGAGCACACGTACGGAACACAAGCAATTATATTCATTTTGGCCTTGAACAAACCTGGTTTTCATGAGTGCTCTAGAGAATCTTATCATTCTCATAGAAGCGGCCCTTTCTACACTCATATAAGTGATTCTTATTAAGAGTATCCTTCTATACCCCACTTGGATAATTCAAGATATAAGAATCGTTAAAAGCTTAGCTTACCCCGATTCACGCTTCATGCATCACAGTATCATCATAGGAAAAAGTAAGAGAACTCTCTTCTTAGTAATTCTTCCGAGTCACACATAATTAGGTTGTCCCTTTTGAACCTAGATCTTGGGATCTCCAATCAGCTAGGTTGGGTTTCCATTGTGGTAACTCTTAAGTTTTAGGCTTTAAGCCCATTCCCTCGATGAATTATATACTTGCTCTCTAGTCAAACCTTTAGTTAATGGATCCGCTAGGTTATCTTTTGACTTTAAATACTCTATGGAAATAATTCCATTTGAGAGCAACTGTTTTACGGTATTATGTCTTCGACGTATATGATGAGACTTACCGTTATACATATCATTTTGTACCCTTCCAATAGCTGATTGACTATCACAATAGATACAGATAGATGGCACAGGTTTTGACCATATTGGAATGTCTTATAAGAAGTGTCGAAGCCATTCTGCTTCTTCACCAGCTTTATCTAAAGCTATAAACTTATATTCCACTGTGAATCTAGCAATACATGTTTGCTTGGGCGACTTCCAAGACACAGCTCCGCCTCCAAGAGTGAATACATATTCACTTGTGGATTTCGAATCTTTTGTATCAGATATCAAATTAGCATCAGTATACCCTTCAAGTACAGCTAGATATCTAGTATAGTGCAATCCATAGTTTAGAGTGTATTTCAAATATCTTAAAACTCTAACTATTGCCTTCCAGTGGTCTAATCCTGGATTGTACATCACACTTCCAATAATTTGGGAGTACTCTAGTTGAGATACTAGATATTATCTCATTCTAATAGGATTGCAATTAAACTGATTAAATTTCTTTAGTATTTTTTCAATATAAAGAGATTGAGATAATAGATGATTTAGAAATTTTAATTCCTAGAATAACATCTATAACACCCATGTCTTTTATTGTTAATATCTTTTTGGTAGCAGTTTCTTTGATATATACTTGTCACACTCATTGATTCTAAAACCATTACTTTGTCAAATGGAGTTGGTCTAAATGACCCCACCCCACACGGCCCGGCCCGGGCAGGCTCGCGTGTTTTGGATTAAGCCCAAGTTTGGGTACGTCCTCTCCCCACACAAAACTTTGGTACCCCTTGGGGCCCAATCCATATGTCCACTGTAAGAGTATATAAGCACACAAGCTACCCAATATTTATTCAATGTGGGACAAAGATGACTAGCATCTTCAACCATTTTCAAATGGGTGATTTTAAACTACAATTTCTCATTCAAAACATTATTATTTTGAGCTTATTAATACAATACATTGATATCTTTTTTAAGATGAATGCATTCCAATATGGGCCAACCTCAAAAGGCTTGTGGGACCCATATATAAATAAAGATAAAGTAGCTTACTTAGAGCATACACAGCAGTGTAGCAAAAGCAACAGCCAAAGCAACAACCAAAGCAAAAAACCTCTTTTTTTTGGCTAAAAATCGACAGCAGCAGTGTAGCTAAGCAAAAAAAAAATTTGCTCAATGAACAGTTCGGAGCAAAAAAAGCCCTCTTTTTGCTACCTACTGTTCGATCAGTAAAAACCTTGGATTGTTGAAATTTGTGGCAAAAACCCCTTTTGCCCTCCAAATATAACCGTTGGAATCACATCAAATAAATTTTCTCACCAAATTTTATCAGCAACCAAACAGGACAGAATGAAAAAAAAAATCATCATTCAAACAGTCCAAACATCTTTCCCACAAAATTCAAGCAACAATCATCATAGAAATAGACCATAGCCAATCAATCAAGTTAAAAACCGCAAATCAATTCACTCGGTTTCAACACAATTGCAAGGAAAAAAAACAAAAGAGGATCGACCAACCTGGCAATATGCAAATCACGAGGAACAACGAGCGAAACAAAGCAAAGCTTCTCCTTCACATCAACCATATTTAAAGTTCGAGCGAGAGAGAACGAGTGAGAAATGAGATCGCGCGATACAGCGCGGCGTGCGTTAACTGGAAATGGACGGTGAGGCACCGGATATAGATGGACGGCGAGGCACCGGAGATTGCCGGACGGTGAGGCACCGGAGATAGCCGAACGGCGAGGCACCAGAGATGGAGATCGACCGAGGGAGATCGAGTCTCGTTCGAGAAGACTGTACCGAGTTCCATGTTCATATGGGTTTTAATATTTTTTTTCTCATTTTTGCCCTTGAAACCCCAAATCCTTTCCCTATTTTGCCCTTCCAACGGCTCTTTTCAAAATTTCCCTATAAATAGTACCCAAATAAAACCCCAACTGGCACTCTCACACTCACATTGCAATAGCTGAAAAAAGGTTAGACTTCTAAATTAGTTTTTATTATTATTTTTAAATAATCATCATATTTATTGTTTTATTTTTACTATATATATGCATTTCAATATAGTCAATTTAATAGCAAATTTTCAAAATCTGACCATTGCATTAGTTGAACGGCGGGTTAATTGCAGGATTACTAAATATTAAAGTGATCCAATGGTCAGATTCTTACATATGTCAATATGAAAAATTGTGACATAATGTATTTTTCAAAATATCACCAGTTAATATGAATTTGTCATCGTTTTCATAAACCGACCGTTGGATCACAGTGGATTTTGGTCGAAATGAAAATGAAATGTATTTCGTTGAATCTAATGGTCATTTTTGCGAAATATGGTTTGCAATTGCCCCTATTGAAGTCACCTTGCATTATGTCATTGTAATAATTTATTTCTATATATTAATTAATTTTCATAACATTTGATTTGGTTTATAAATTTTGAAATTTTATTTAATTTTCATAACATTTGATTCGTTTACCGAGGTTATGACATACTTTTTATATCTCCCATGTGATTTTTGAAATATTTGAAATATAGAAATGATCTCTACGGGGGTACACTTTTTGCGGTACATTTGTGCAGTATATCCTTACTGGGATAGCTGGGACAAGTATTTTGAAAATTCAATCGTTGGATTAGAAAATCCGGTTACGTTTGTCGTGCCTACCAAAAATCACAGTGATCCAACGATTTGTTTCTGAGAAAAATGACTGTGGAAAAATCTGGCAAATTTGTGTTCATTAGAGTCTCAGCTGTTTTCAAAGGCAATTGCCAGAAACCAACCGTTGGATCAGTGTGATTTTTGGCAGGCACGACAAATGTAATAGGATTATGTAATCCAACGGTCGGTTTTTCAAAATACTTGCCCCATCTATCCCAGTGAAGATGTATTGTAAAATTATAACGCAAAAACTATACCCCAAGAAATCAATTCTAATTTGATATATATATTTGTCTTTTATTAATATTGAGAAGAAGTACAATATGTAAAAATAAAATTATAAGCAATTTAATATTAATTTAATAATAAAATATTAATTTAAAAATTTTTAATTTGATAAATTAAAAATAATAGTGGTTTGAGTCATGTAGATGAATGAAGGGTATATGATGTAATTGATAAGGAAGAATAAGGGTAAAAGTGGAATAAAAAGGTTTAGCTAAAAATATTTAGCTACACTGCTGTGGCAAAAAAAATTTAGCTACAAGCCAAATAGCAAAAAACCACTTTTTGTAGCAAAAATTTAGCTTTGGCTAAATTTTTTTAGCTACACTGCTGTGGATGCTCTAGAACATCCACAGCAGTATAGCAAAAGCAACAGCTAAAGCAAAAAACCTCTTTTTTTGGCTAAAAATCGACTGCAGCAGTGTAGCTAAAGCAAAATTTTTTTTTTGCTCAATGAACAGTTCGGAGCCAAAAAAGCCCTCTTTTTGCTACCTACTGTTCAATCAGCAAAAACCTTGGATTGTTGAAAGTTGTGGCAAAAACCCATTTTGCCCTCCAAATATGACCGTTGGAATCACATCAAATAAATTTTCTCACCAAATTTTCTCAGCAACCAAACAGGACAGAATAAAAAAAAAAATCATCATTCAAACATTCCAAACATCTTTCCCACAAAATTCAAGCAACAATCATCATAGAAACAGACCATAGCCAATCAATCAAGTTAAAAACCGCAAATCAATTCACTCGATTTCAACACAATTGCAAGGAAAAAAAACAAAAAAGGATCGACCAACCTGGCAATCTGCAAATCACGAGGAACAACGAGCGAAATAAAGCAAAGCTTCTCCTTCACATCGTCCATATTCAAAGTTCTAGCGAGAGAGATCGAGTGAGAAGTGAGATTGCGCGATACGGCGCGGCGTGCGTTAACTGGAAATGGACGGCGAGGCACCGGAGATTGCCGGACGGCGAGGCACCGGAGATGGAGATCGACCGAGGGAGATCGAGTCTTGTTCGAGAAGACTGTACCGAGTTCCATGTTCATATGGGTTTTAATATTTTTTTTTCTCATTTTTGCCCTTGAAACCCCAAATCCTTTCCCTATTTTGCCCTTCCAACGGCTCTTTTCAAATTTTTCCTATAAATAGAACCCCAACTGGCACTCTCACACTCACATTGCAATAGCTGAAAAAAGGTTAGACTTCTAAATTAGTTTTTATTATTATTTTTTTAAAATAATCATCTTATTTATTGTTTTATTTTTACTATATATATGCATTTCAATATGGTCAATTTAATAGCATATTTTCAAAACCTGACCGTTGCATTAGTTGAACGGCGGGTTAATTGCATGTTTACTAAATATTAAAGTGATCCAACGGTCAGATTCTTACATATGTCAATATGAAAAATTATGACATAATGTATTTTTCAAAATATCACCAGTTAATATGAATTTGTCATCGTTTTCATAAACCGACCGTTGGATCACAGTGGATTTTGATCGAAATGAAAATGAGATGTATTTCGTCGAATCTAATGGTCATTTTTGCGAAATATGGTTTGCAATTGCCCCTATTGAAGTCACCTTGCATTATGTCATTTTAATAATTTATTTCTATATATTAATTAATTTTCATAACATTTGATTTGGTTCATAAATTTTGAAATTTTAGTTAATTTTCATAACATTTGATTCGTTTACCGAGGTTATGACATACTTTTTATATCTCCCATGTGATTTTTGAAATATTTGATATAGAGAAATGATCTCTATGGGGGTACACTTTTTGCGGTACATTTGTGCAGTATATCCTCACTGGGATAGCTGGGACAGGTATTTTGAAAAACCGACCGTTGGATTAGATAATTCGATTACGTTTGTCGTGCCTACCAAAAATCACAGTGATCCAACGGTTTGTTCCTGAGAAAACTGACTGTGAAGAAATCTGGCAAATTTGTGTTCATTAGAGTCTCAGCTGTTTTCAAAGGCAATTGCCAGAAACCAACCATTGGATCGGTGTGATTTTTGGCAGGCACGACAAACGTTACAGGATTATGTAATCCAACGGTCGGTTTTTCAAAATACTTGTCCCATCTATCCCAGTGAAGATGTACTGTAAAATTGTAACGCAAAAACTGTACCCCAAGAAATCAATTCTAATTTGATATATATGTTTTTCTTTTACTAATATTGAGAAGAAGTACAATATGTAAAAATAAAATAAAATTATAAGCAATTTAATATTAATTTAATAATAAAATATTAATTTAAAAATTTTTAATTTGATAAATTAAAAATAATAGTGGTTTGAGTCATGTAGATGAATGAAGGGTATCTGATGTAATTGATAAGGAAGAATAAGGGTAAAAGTGGAATAAAAAGGTTTAGCTAAAAATATTTAGCTACACTGCTGTGGAAAAAAAAATTTAGCTATAAGCCAAATAGCAAAAAACCACTTTTTGTAGCAAAAATTTAGCTTTGGCTAAATTTTTTTAGCTACACTGCTGTGGATGGTCTTATGCTCAAAATATAACAATAATCTCCCACCATGAGAAGAAGCTCTACAATCCCTGTGCCTGACAAACTAAGAATGTGACAAGCTGTCTTTTTATCAAAATGCATAATGAAGAATAGAGTGACTCAATACGTGAATGAATGAATGAACAAAATGACGGTTTAAAATGAACGAATGAACACAGTGAACTCTTACTGCAGGCCTGCAGCAAGAGTTCCAAAAATTGATTGAACTTCCTGAATCCTAACGATATTTCTCAAGAATTTTAAACGCATATAAACAAGATATTTTCTCTGCTCTAAGAAGAATTAAAGAGTCATCAGCAAAACCAAGAATGGGTATAGGAGGGCCCTGTTGGGACTTGGGAGCACAAGTTACAGCTAGATTTAATCACTCTAAATTCTCACCCTCCAAAGAATATGGTAGACTAGCAACGCATCCCATTGGCTCACAGTGTCAATGCTCTACATGCCAAAACTCTTGCTGCAGGCCTGACGAATTGCCTTTTTAAAATATTATTATATTTAATTTTTAGGTGACCAATTCTCTATGTCAATTCAATTTGCTTCATTTAAGAGGTTAAAATTTATTTTTATTTATTTAACATTTCGAAAGAGATTTACAACATATCATATTTAGAAGGGCTAATAATTGTAAGGTAATAACCATCCGATTGAATATAAAATTTGTTTCTATATGGTCCATGGTGCAAATCCTATCCCACCTAAAATTTTAAAAAGATGGTCAATTGTAAAAATTATCCGTCCAATAAAAAAATTAGAAAGTGACATCATCATATAGCAATACGTCCAATAAAAAATAGATGACATTTTGAAAATTAAAAAAGTCGTCATTATCTCATAGTGATTTAAAAAAATAAAAATCGCCTATAGATCAATATGATTTTTAGCGAGAACGACATGAATAGGAAGACCATCTAATTAATCCAACTATCAGTTTTTCAAAATCTATTATGGAATAAGCTTTATGCACATCACCTAACCCAATTTTGTGTAAGGTGCACTTTATAATATACTCCCTCTATTAAGTAAATTTGTTAATTGTCCATTGATATATTAGCATAAATCCTTGCCTTAAGGAAACAAATCAAGAATTTGAATTCATGGAAGTGCATCAACACCAATTTATTAAAATTCGAAATTTAATTAGGAATGAGAACGTAGAGGTAAGAATTCTGTCATTTGGCCAAATAAATAAATAATAATTTTGACACACATATTAAAACTTTATTCGAAAATCTCTCTAGATTTTGATTTATGAATGAATCTAGGATCTTGGGTAACCCAAATTTAATTTACGGGCAAATTTGATTCTCTACAGATTTAATTCCAACAAAAGTCAACCATCCGTGCTTGCCAATTCTCTACAATTTTTTTTTATTTTTTTTTTTGGTTTTTTTAATGGAAAAGAAGTAAGATAAATTAAGAAGAGTTAATACAACGTCTCTCGGCCGAGCTCATAACATCAAAATGCAGCAGTAAAGTAATTCCCTTAGGGGGAGTGAAATAGGTTACAAAATCCCCATCAGCCATTGTTCACCATCAAAAAATAGTAAACCAATAGAAAAAAGGTATGTAGGCAATTAAATGATGAGTTTAAGTGACTAAAAGGATTACCAATCAACAAAGAACACATGTCCAAATCAGTTTTAAAGAAAGAAGTCTGGAAAAAACCAAAATTCCCTCACTTTTTCTCCAAATAACCGCCAAATAACTGTTATGGCGGTATTTTTTTTTTTGAATATTTAAACATGTTTTGGTAATTTTTATAAGAGAATGCAAAGATTTTCGTTCTCGATCATTTAAAAATCAGTTTGCAATAGTTATTCAAGTCAGAAAACAGATTTTTATAGCCAAATGGAAGTTCCAGATTGGGTTTAAGACGGATAGTCGAAAGCTTCAGACCAATCATTATGCAGCAAAACTCCATCACAACAATACACATGGACTCCAAACATGATGCATGAGCACTTGATACTTGTCAACACTTCATTTGACATGAATTAAAGGTCGTTATCTCTCAAGTCTATAAATAGAGGAAGGATTCTTCGTGCAAAAGGTTCCTCAACCACACAACACAAGCCTTTATTTTTATCTCTCTTCTCATCTCAATGTCTTTCGTAACTTATATTAGGACTTCTTTTCTCATCTCATATTCAATAGGATTATCTCCTTTAATTCATCTATAATTCTCTCTCCCTACTCTTGCTATCATTTTCTTCTAAGATATATATCTCTCCCTCCTCTTACTATCCATTTCTTTCTAATTCTCTAGCATAGAATCTTTGACTCGAAGGACTTTAACAGAAGTTGTATGTTGCTGTACTAGTAAATGGATGTAATAATATGATTATGAGGTTTCTTCGAATCGTTACTTTTTATTTTTACTTGTTATATTTCAAGTTATTTTAATTATTTTGTCTTGTATTAATTAATTAAAATCCTGTTCATTGAGGCAAAGTCGAACATCACAATTGCCTGATTTATTTCTTTGGTTCGTTTATCTTCGAACCAATTACAAACCTTGATAAGGTACAAGGTCAACCTTTTTGGCACGCCCTCACTAAAACTACATGTGTGAGGCTACCATCTTGAAGATTTCTTGAGTGAACAACCATATAACTAGGGGCGGAACCAAGTAAGAAGCTGAAGAGGGCTATAGCCCACCCAAGCTTTGCCCAAAATTTTGTTTTAGCCTTATTAGATTACACTATGATGGGTTTAGCCTACTTCAACCCAATGTTTAGCCCACCCCAGCCAAATACTTGCCCAATCATTTAGCCTATTACCCAATCTTTCTTTTTATCTTCTGCCCTAAGCCCCTGATCCTCATCTCACTCTCTCTTGCAGTTCCGGTATGATTTGCTCCTATAAGGTATTTGCTAATTTATGGCCCATTTGGATAAACTTCTACTTCCATTTTTTACTTATTTACAAATTTGCTCTTCCTTTTTCTTTTTCTTTTTTTGGGTTTGGTTGCTGTAAATATTAATAAAAATCTCTTTATATTATCTTGATTGTTGATTTAAATGATCATTGCTATATTTTATATTTTATGAGAAACACAAGATTTTGAACTTTTAATTTGAGATGAGTTTCACTTGCAAAATAGCATATTAGCTCGTCTTAGCGCCTATGTAGATTCTGAAATTTATATCATCCAAATTGTATATTGAATTTGCAAAATAGCAAAATAAAATCAATAAAGAGACAGTAGGGTACAACTTCAATAGTGTATTTTCTTTTATTTCTTTTGTACTAGTCTTTTGTAATGATCGAATATATATTTTCTTTTGTTTTAGTAAGATTATAATATATTAGTCGTGCATATCACTTGCATTTGTTAATAATTTTCTGTTAAATTTTATGTTTCATAAGTATTTGTTATGTGTATTTAATGTACCTTTCGAAGGCCTAGTATTTGATAATTTTCTTGAAAGAGTGGACAAAAAGAAAAAATAAATTAGCCCCCTGTTGATCACTTTTTTCGCTTTTAGGAATTCGAATCGAATCGATGAGGTTCGAATCAAATATTAAAATTCAAATCAAGTTATGGGGTTCGAATGCCTCAATTAAGAGGACTTTTTAGAGAAGCCAAGTCAATTAATCCTAACAACTTATAAACAAACTTCAAGCATAAAAATAAAAGAAAATAGAATGGAGAAAGAGAAGAAGAATGTGAAGATGGAAAGAAAAATAAAAAGAAATTTATTAACTACTAACCACCACACAAATAAAACATTCGTCGGTACGGCTCGAAATACCCTTGAGCCCTTTGAAACAAAGCCACTACTTTCCTTAAAGAACAGCTTCGAACTAACTCTTCGAACCACGTACAAGTACTTTAAATCAAGGAATCTTTGATGCGGAGCCACATGCGACCAAGTAGCATCAAAGACAACTTCGAACAACCTCTCGAACCACAAGTGCTTCAAATCAAGGAGCCTTAGATGCGGAGCCACAGCGACCAAGCAGCATCAAAGACAACTTCGAACTACCTCTCGAACCACAAGTGCTTCAAATTAAGGAGCCTTCGATGCGGAGCCACAGTAACCAAGCAGCATCAAAGACAACTTCGAACTAACTCTCGAACCACAAATGCTTCAAATCAAGGAGCCTTCGATGCGGAGCCACAGCGACCAAGCAGCTGTTAGTGATATGCCCTAATAGCCAATCTCACTGGTGTAATTTAGGACATAAAGTTGATTCATGTATTATTATTATTCATTAATAA
>JAESVK010000655.1:521619-537328 GCA_017140935.1 Hamamelis virginiana | reverse complement strand
GATTTAATTCTTGTCTATGGAGGAGGAGAGCTAACAGTTGATGGTTATACTGATTCAGATTTTCAATCAGATATTGATGATAGAAAATCTAATTCTGGATATATCTTCACCTTAAATGGTGGAGTAGTTAGTTGGAAGAGTTGTAAGCAAAGTACTACAGCGGATTCCACTACTGAGGCTGAGTACATTGCAGCATCTGAAGCTGCCAAGGAAGCTGTTTGGATTAGGAAGTTCGTCTCTGAACTTGGAGTTGTTCCTACCATTGAGTCACCTATATCTTTATATTGTGACAACAATGGAGCTATTGCGCAAGCAAAGGAACCAATGTCTCATCAGAAGTCCAAACACATCGAGCGGCGATATCACATAATCAGAGAGATTATTGTTAGAGGTGACATCTGAATTCAGAAGATCGCATCTGCGAATAATGTAGCAGACCCATTCACTAAGGCACTGACACTTCAGAGTCTTGATCGACATCTTGAGAAGATGGGTATGAGATACATGGGCGATTGGCTTTAGTGCAAGTGGGAGATTGTTAGTGATATGCTCTAATAGCCAATCTCACTGGTGTAATTTAGAACATAAAGTTGATTCATGTATTATTATTATTCATTAATAATATGGGCTTTTGATTATCATGTATTCTTCTGTTATTATATTCATGATAAGTCCTTAAAAGGAATGTCAATATAAGATCTCAAGAGTTGAGATTAGGAGACTTATATTGTTAAAGATTTCTTTCTTAGATATTCCTAGTCATAGGATTATTTATTGGGCATTAATAATCCAGATAGACTAGCACAGGTTATGTCAGCTCAATATGGAGAATGACTAGTCTCAAATCATTTGTGTAATAACACTAGGACAAACCTGTGGGTGCTTGTTTGAGAACAAGTACACTGAATGTGATCATTGATTGAGTTTGTTGAATGAAGTTTTACTTACATGTCAAACAACAACTCAGGGTTACAATGATGCAAGTGATCCATAGACCTGAGGCACCATAGATGTCCTGTGTTAGGGATATTAGGGTTTGATAGTACAATGTACATATTCTAACCATGGAATTTGTGTATGTACTCATTGGCCCTAGTATACCTGTCATGGGGACATATGAGTGTACAACAAGGAATCTATCACTCTCAGTAAAGAGAGGGAATGCCTCGTATTATTCTCAAAGATATAATTCATATAAGTCTTTGGCCAAAGCAGTTGGGAATAAGAAAACTGTTTCTTGAGTTTCCCAAGGTTGAATTTATATTTTGAGAATCACAATACAAAATGTTAAATTAGGGTTTGACATTTTATCCAATACCCAAGTAATTTAACTAAGGCATTGTTTGAAGAAAGGATTGAATTGTATCTTAATTGTAACTGAAGCGTTCACTATGTTATGATTAACCTTCACACAACCTAGCGTGTGTCTTAACATATTGCTAGATGTCACTCAGGACTAGTAGAGGCCAAAGAAAAATTAATTTCTCAAAAAGGAAATTAGAAGAGTTCTAATTTGAACCTTAAATAAAAGTAGTTTTATTTGAAGGATAATTTATTATCCTAATTCCTACTACTAGGTTGTTGTGAACCTAAGAGGTCACACACATATAGTTGGTAGCTTCATTTAAAAAGGAAGAGAGAATAATATGCAAATATCAATTAACTAGAATTTCAAGTTTTTAAAATTTGAAATTTGAAATTTGAAATTTGAAATTTAAAATTTGAATTTTGAATTTTGAATTTTGAATTTTGAATTTTTTGAAATTTGAAATTTTGATTTTTGAAATTTGAAATTTGAATTTTGAATTTTGAATTTTGAATTTTGAAATTGTCATGAGATGACAAGATAATTAAAGATTTCAAATTGTTAATTGAATTTCAAGTTAGTTGAAATTTAAATTTGAAATGGTTTCAAATTATAGATAGGATGACACATTATCTTATCATTGCATTTATAATTTGAATTTGATTTATTTCAAATTTGAAATATAGTTACTATCTATCTTATAAGTGAGCTAGCACTCAATATATAGAAAGACAAGAGAGGGATGGCCGGCCATACTAAGGAATAGAGGATCAAAAGTGTTTTGATAAAATTCCCTAGCCATCTCTTCTCTCTCTCTCATCTCTTGGAGCTTGCAACTAGTGTGGATCAATCTTGGAGGCCTTCATCTACTTGGGGCTGCTCTACAATCATTTAATCCTACTCTTAAGGCTATCAATGTAAGTTGTTTACATTCATTTAAGTTTTAATTACATAGCTTATACAATCATCATGTGATCTTGGTTCACATTCCATGGAAAAATTTTTATTCCGCACATTTCCATGGGATTCTTTCAGCAGCATCAAAGACAAAAGGAATCCCCCATACCCCAAGTTAGGGTAAAAGAGATGGGTGCTCTCTAATTCATCGGTTGAGTTGATGTGTGTTGAGAGAGAGACCACCTGTTAGTCTTCATGCCTTTATTTATAGACTTCTAAGTAGTAGTCTCCTAATTGACTTTAACTAGTTGTTGGATCATCTTCATCTTCAAGCTGGATCATCATCTACAAGCTGGATCATCTTCAACTACTATCTATTCCCATCCGGATAAGTCTCCTTCTTTAGCTTGATAATCGTCCTCCAAGAGTGAAGAGTTTGGATGGCAACAAACTCCTTAGAACATGCATTCCTGATTGACTTCGAACTCCTTGAAAACTAATTCAATTCTAGCCAATTTATCTTTGGCTAGAATTAAAGAATTTAATTAAAACCAATTTATTGGCCATCGAATGGTCCGGTTAAAAAATGAATTAACACCCCCCTAGAACAAAAATCCTGGTTCCACCCATGCATACAACCATTATTCTTTGGCAAGCTATTACCTTCCCGAGATATGTGGCGGATCGAAACATTGTGTTTTTCATAAAAACCTATGTAGTCATTAACATAAATAGCTGGGCTTAAATGGTGATTAGAATCAACACCTTTAATAACCATAATAACCACCTCCGCTATATCCACCTCAATGTATAAGAACCGGAAAGTATGGTGTTTGGCAATGTGCAGACCATCGCGTAAAGCCCAATGCTCTGATGTTATACTGCAAGCATTACCTATGCTTCTCAAGAAGCCAATAAGCCACCCACTAGGGCTGAAAATGAGTCGAGGCAAGCCAAGCTTTGGGTTGCTTGGCTTGGTCAAAAACTTGAATATTTAAGTTCGAGCCAAGCTCGAGCCTAAATTAATCGAGCTGAGCTTTAGTGTGTTCAAGCTTTACTTGTTTATTATCGAACTTGTTTGTGAGCCGACGAACGGCTTAATTCATTTGCAATCCTAAATCATAACAAAGGAAAGTTAAAATTTAATGTAGGAAAGCCTAAAAAATGGCTTCTATATATATACTCAGTTTATATTGGAAATAAAAAATTAAAGCCTAAAAAAAAGTCATGTATATATTGAGCTTATTCAAGCCTAAGTGATAATTTTTTTATGATTCTAAACACAAGGTTATTCATGAGCCTACTAACGAGATTGTTCACAAATACAAACAAGCTGAGCCTAGCTAGGTATTCTTGAGTTTGGCTTGTTTAGTAAACGAGCCTAAATTTCAGGCTTAAGCTTGGCTTGTTTAGTAAAGAAACAAATCCTTATCGAATATGTTTGCGAGTAGTTCAGGAACGGTTTGGTTCACTCAAGGGCGAAGCCACATATTTTATAATAATTAGAAACTCGACCCTCGTCAAATTTTAATTTTGCTCCAAATTTTTTTTACTGTTGCAGCCCACCTATTTTTCATTCTTTTTATTTAAATTTCAATTCAAGTGTATTGATAATTGAAATTTGTTAACTAATTATATATATATATACAGAGATGCTATTATTAGGTCGACCTAACGCAAAGTTGCATCAGGTCACCTCCATATGGCCAGTTTTAAATAGGATTTTGTAAAACCGACCATTGGATTAGATGCCCCTCTTCTGTATGTCATGCCTGCAAAAAATCACAACGATCCGATGGTTGATTTTTGAAAAATATCATTGTGAAAAGTGAAAATATGTAACTTATTTGTTCTTCAAAATATCACCATTTTTTTACAGTCAGTTTTTTCAAAACCAACCGTCGGATCGCTGTGATTTTTTACATGCATGACATACAGAATAGAAGTATCTAATCCAACGGTCAGTTTTACAAAATCTCTTCTGAAACTGGCCATATGGAGGTGACCTGACGCAACTTTGCATTAGGTCAACCTGATAATAGCATTTATGTATACATATATACTAAATTTCTTTTACCTCGAAATGGTGCTCCCTTGCCCCATACAAATTTGTTAGCTTA
The DNA here is from genome assembly GCA_017140935.1 of Hamamelis virginiana. Taxonomy (NCBI): domain Eukaryota; kingdom Viridiplantae; phylum Streptophyta; class Magnoliopsida; order Saxifragales; family Hamamelidaceae; genus Hamamelis; species Hamamelis virginiana. The sequence continues at coordinate 533,005 of JAESVK010000655.1, read as the reverse complement.
TTTATCAAATTCTTTCCTCCACTTTTAATTTAACAATCTTTTATTTCTCAAAAAGACTAAGAGTCCGTTTATGTTAATTTTTTCTAAAATCACTTTTGAATAACTATCTCTTCACACAATTCTTTAAAATTATGTTCAGATTATGTCTTCATGTATTAAAATTTATATACTAAAAGTGATTGTAGCAAAGTCGGGATTTCCTAACCTTTGACACAATCACTTATTGTATGAAAAGTTTGGCAACATCGTATCTCATCCAAGTTGTCTAGAAGCTATTATCACTGCATCTCTTAAATCAAGTGAAATTTTGAGCTCCAAAAGTGATTTTAGAAAAAACTAATGCATATGGGCCCCAATTATAATGCTTTTTGCAAGATGAATAATAAACTAATTACTAATAAAAAAAAATTACTCCTCCTAAAGCAAATTCCTGGCTTCGCCCAGGGTTCACTTGCAGCCCTACTAGCCACTCACATTATTTCTTATCAATCCCCCTTCACCTGCTAGTCCAGTGCTCCCAAATTTTGAAACATCTGGCAAGGGTTTGGTTGTAAAGAGACAAAGATTGGGAAATGTTGTGATAAAAAATAAACCAGTTTCACAATTGACCCATAGAATCCAAGAAGCAAAGAAGAATATGCATCCAGTGGAAACAAAATAATCTGGCTGTGAGGAAGTGAAAAACCCACTCTACATCATCAATTGATTACGAGACCTTTCTCTTTTTTAATGCTTAATCCTTTTTTTACTCACATTGCCAGCTTCATTGTAATGGAACGGTCCATAAATTTAATCACTAACGAGCAATTTTCAAAAAGTTACACCAAATTAAATCCAACCATAATCTTTTAATCGAGGTCATTATCAGAGAGCTAGCCCTTATCGTGAGATTAAATTAATTCGAATTTTTTAATTTGGACAACCAATTTATTCATTACGTAGATCATTGTTTTAGGTGGGACATGCATGTAAATTGTTGACCCCAATCATCAAATTAAAAGAAGAATATTCCACAATACACAATTTGTAATAAATTAAAAGTAAATGTCAATAATGAGGACTTGTCAAAAAATTTTTTTTTTTTTAAGGGATATGCATTAATTGTTAGTTGTTAATAGGGTAAGGGAATAATAAATTGGTCAATTTTCATCCATGAGGAATGATGAGGAATAGAACCCAGAACCTCATTTTATAACGGGAGAGATATGAACTATTGTGCCAAAGTTGATGTTTAATTAATCAAGAGTTTATTTCCTTCCAATTTTGCAAAAATTTTCATGTCAAAGTCAGGCCCTTTGAAACTTATCCTTTTCCATCATTTAATATCTATACTAATATATATATAAATTTAATACCAAAGTTTTGTATGTTCACATTTACTTTCCATAATTACATTTTACAAAAAAAATAATAATAATAATAATATCTACCATTATTCAAAATGAATACAATTATAAAAATAAAAGGGCGTATATGAAATTTCTACACATCCACTTCTTTTAAAATTATCATATTCTATATCTTAATCTAATATGTTTTGAGTGGTTTAGTCTTTCTCTCATATAGATTCTATCTTTTTCATACATCACTCAAAGCATGACACATCAGGATGGTCTTTAATTTTGGATTAAAGTTTCTGGTTTGTATTTTTGTATTTTAAATTCATATTTTAGTACTTAATTTTTTTTTTTCAATTTTCTTAAATTATTTTTTATTTTTGGAACACGGGATGCATGTACTGTGATGGAGTCTAGTACATAGAATAAGAACTCCCATTTCTTTGCTATATAACAGAAAAACAATATACTGCATTTACAGAATCATAGACCCCCAAATCCAACAAACCAAACATGAAGACATTCACCTTTCTTTCTGTGCTGCTGCTGCTTCTTATTCTTCTGCATATCTCTGTTTCATGGGCAGCAGCCTCAGACGATTCAGTTTTTGATACATTTCTTGAATGTTTATCAAACCATACAAGCCCATCTGACAAAATCTCATCCTTAGTCTACACTCAAACAAATCCTTCATACACAAATATTTTACAATCCTACATCCGTAACCGCCGCTACAACACATCCTCCACTCCAAAACCTGCCATCATCGTAACACCAACACATGAATCCCACGTCAGTGCCGCTGTAATTTGTTCCAAGAACATTGGCATGCAACTCAAAATCCGAAGTGGCGGCCACGACTTCGAAGGAATCTCGTACTGGTCCGAAACCGAGCAGTTTATAATTCTGGACATGTTTAATCTTCGATACGTAAATGTGGATATCGAAGCCGAAACGGCGACAGTTCAAGCAGGTGCCACGCTGGGAGAACTTTATTATCGAATTTGGGAGAAGAGCAAAGTCCATGGATTCCCTGCTGGAGTTTGTCAAACAGTTGGTGTTGGTGGCCACATAAGTGGAGGTGGGTACGGTAATATGCTGCGTAAATTTGGACTATCAATAGATCATGTAATTGATGCACAGATAGTTGATGTAAATGGTGAAATTCTCGATCGAAAGTTGATGGGAGAAGATCTTTTTTGGGCTATTAGAGGAGGTGGAGGAGCAAGTTTTGGAGTCGTTTTGTCATATGAACTCAAATTAATTCCTGTCCCAGAAATTGTTACTGTTTTTCGAATTGAGAAGACTTTGGACCAAAATGCCACTGATGTTGTTTATAAATGGCAACACATTGCGGATAAGATCAATAATGATCTCTTCATGAGGCTTCATCTTCAACCTGTGGATTCAAAAGTGAAAAAAGGGGAAAAGACTATTAGAGCATCATTTGTGTCATTGTTTCTTGGAGATTGTAACCGACTTGTTTCAGTCACGGATAAGGATTTTCCTGAATTGGGTTTGAAGAAAGAGAATTGTATGGAGATGAGTTGGATTGAATCTGTACTTTACTGGGCTAATTTCGATAACGGGACATCAGCCGATGTTTTGCTAGATCGGAATCTTAACTCGGCCAATTTTCTGAAAAGGAAATCGGACTATGTACAAACACCGATTTCCAAAGATGGGCTGGAATGGATTTGGAAAAGGATGATTGAAGTGGGAAAAACCGGGTTCGCATTCAATCCGTACGGTGGGAGAATGAGCGAAATTCCAGCAACCGAGACGCCGTTTCCACATCGAGCCGGGAATATATTCAAGATGCAGTACTCGGTGAATTGGGATGAAGAAGGAAGTGAAGCTGATAAGAACTACATGAATGAGATTAGAAGGCTTTACAGTTACATGACACCTTTTGTGTCCAAGTCCCCAAGAGGTGCATATCTAAACTATAGGGACCTTGACATTGGGACTAATAAGAATGGTAAGAATAGGTACGATGAAGGTAAAGTTTATGGGGAGAAGTATTTTATGGGTAATTTTGATAGATTAGTGAAAGTGAAGACAATGGTTGATCCAGAAAATTTCTTCAGAAATGAACAAAGTATTCCACCTCTTCCATCTTAGAAGAAGAAGTCGCGTCCGGATTTGCTTCTAATTTGTACGAAATTAGGACAGTCCTAATATGCTTTAGTTGGGCGACACGGGGGTGCAATTCTCGACTCAAAACGCCCCTTGAGGTGTCGTTTTGGGGCCAGATGAGGCATTTAACGGCTGTACGTTAGCCAACACTTCCTCCTCAAACGTTCTTGATTCTTGTTAAATGTACAGTTGAAGAGCTAAATTCTCTATTTTGATTTGCAGAGTTCCTTCTTATGTTTTTGGGTATTGTGGGAAAAGCCCTCTTCATCCAATTTTGGGATATTTTAGCTCAAGTCTTTGTATCTCTGCTTCAATTTATTTCGTATTTTTTTTTTTTTCTTGAATAAACAGGTTCAATTTTGTTTGTTAAAAAAAAAAAAACAAAAAACAAAAAAAAACAAAAACAAAAACAAAAAGAAAAAGAAAAAACGAAAAGAAAACCATCTTCCCAACCACTGGACCAGCTCACTCCGTCCTAATTTGATCATTTGCTCATCTTCAAGTGTTGGGGTTCCTTAGTCAATTTTTTTCCTTTTTTTTCCCTGAGAAACCAACAGAAAATGGAGGAAAAAATTTATTTTTTTCATCATTTTAATTAAACCCCCACTCTACTAAACCTAAATGCACTATAGAGAAGAAGGCCAACCAGAAAATGCAGCAGTGAATGCCAACCAGAGCCACCAAGGAAAACCTTGTCATGAACCTCCAAAGCCCTTCACAATCCATATTTGAACAAAAAATCTTCAACTTAAACAACAAACCTTCGGCATCATAAACTCCACCATCACCATAGGAGCCTTTATTATTTTGTTTATCTAGATTTTTCCCCTTAACTTCGCAGCAGTTTATTCTAGCTTGCTTAGAAATCTCTCTTTGAGAACAGCAATCAATCATAACCAAGCCAAACGAATGCATTATGTTATGATCTACTTCATCTCAAACATTTCTTCCCCCATTAAAAGTTCAGATCTACTGAAAAAGCCAATAAACCCCTAATCCTCATCCCCACAAACAAAGATTGAAGGAGAGGGATCGCCAAAGAGAGAGAAACACGAAATTAAGTATGTATGGCTCGCTCGCCGATGCCAATTGGGTCTTGCTCGGCTGTTGATGGAGAGAGAGAGAGAGAGAGAATCACATTGCTACATTTGGGGATTTTACTTCCATAAGTCCTCTCAATAAAGATCTTTCATGAAAAAAATCGTTTTGGCATGAGTTGGACAAAAAGTTCACTAAGCCGGACCTTAGAGTTCATTATGCCGGAAAAAATAAAAATAAACAGAAAACATGAAGGAGAAAAAAGAGGAGGCGAGATCTATACAATCAATTTTTTATTTGAGTAAGCTTCAATGTATATACCACAGGTCGTAGAGATACCATATTGAAGAAAGAATCATCGGTGCCGATAGTAGTCCATCGGCGGCAATCGAAGAAGAGCCAAACACCACATAACATATGTTGTTGAGACTTTTTGTAGGACATGACTAGTCTTCAATGGTAGCAACATGATTCTATGTAGTGACTGAGCTTTCTTCATGTAGTGGAAGAAGAAAAAAGCTGATTGAGGAAGATCAAATGTGTTCATGGAGGCTCTAATTTGGATCATTTTCAAGAGCTCCGATCTACCTCCTATCTGCACCATTATCAGTGATTTGTTGCTTAAGAGAAACTCATATATAAGGAAGATCTGTTGCTCTCCTCTGTCTCTACTTCTCCCTCCCTCTCTACTTCTCACATCTCTTGCTAGAATTATCTTCATTCTACTCTGAAAATGGAGTTCCGTCACCACAATAATTGGTGATGGAGAAATTCCGGAAAACTACAAGTCGAAGTGTACGGACAAAATGAAGAAAATTTCAGTAACCAAGTGGTCTTTTCGATTGTTTCACGTAGAGATTCGATGTGTTCAACATTGGAGAATGGGGCTCTGATAAAGATGTGTGGACAAGTGTTGACGAAATTAATGAAGCAGAAGCATGGATAGATCTTCAATTCGCCCGTTGACATTGTCGGTATGGGTTTCATGATTATTATCAGATAGTGAAGCATCTGATGGATCTTGAAACAGTGAAATCGACCAAAGATTCTACTGTGGCTAGAGAGAGCTTTGGACACCGCAAGCTTGATCTTCGTTGGGTTATGGGATAAGAAGAAGAAGAGGAAGATGAGGAGTGCTTGCCCTTTATAGTTGTAGTGTAATCTCAAACATAGGATTCAATTTGCTTGTCTTCTGTAGGTGTGTTCAATTAATTTCCAAGCGTAGGAATTGATACATCGCCAAACATAATAACATGGGAGAACCCACGGTCATATCCACAGAGAATGGGGCTTTCTAAAAGGATCCTTAGGTGTTGATATCCAAAGAATGTGCAAGTGTAAAATCATGGGGGTTTGTTGATTTGATTTGGTGATTGATTTGTTTAGGAAATTAAGACAATGAAAGTAAATGGTAGGATTCTAGGGTTTCCACTCATCCACAACCAAGCAACAAGCTTCTCTCATTAGAGTTCTCATCTTGGATCCATTGAGGAATTGTCTTTGATGGAAGATTTAACTTTAAAAGCATTCAACACAAAGAAAGATAGGAGAATGATAGTAAATGCTAACTTAGACATTTTATCAAACACTTAGAGTGCATATAAGTTCAAGCACTACATGTGCCAAGCATAGCTTGTCTACGAGTAGTCAAGAAGATGCCAAACTAGATGTCAAGAAGAGATATTGAGTATTTCCTATCATACAACTTCCATTTAAGCACAAATGAATGAGAGAGTGTTGTTACCTTGGTTGGAGATGCACCGTTCGAATCCTACCTTGGAAGTTTAGAACTCCATTAAAGCTAGAAAACAAGAAGTAAATGCAAGAACAACAACCATGAATGCAAAGAACATGAAATAAATGTTATTGATTACTTGAAATATAAAGAAACAAAGTTTGAGAGTCAAATATAAAAGTTATACAACCTAAACTAAGACAAAGTACACTAATTTATGAAGAACAATGGAAATCCTAAGCTAAAACTAGGAGAAAAACTAAGTTAAAACTAAACTAAGTGCAGAGAGCCCCCTTGTCAAGCTGAAAAATATTATATGGGAAATTACAAGAATGCCCTTTGACCAACAATTGAATCCGTCCACGGCTTGCACTACTGAAGGGAGCATGTACTGATACATGCTAAACTCTGGATTGATACAAGCTCACTCACATAAGTGGAGAAATCTGAAAAAAGTATGTATTGATACATAGAAAGATTGTACCAATACAAACTTGCTGAAAAATACCAAGAAGCAATCCAAAGATCCCACACTTCATTCCAAGCACTTTGATTATCATTGAAGACTTGAGAAACCTCCTTCAAGCTTGCTCCTTTGCTAGCAATGCTTATGCATAATGATTTTGCCCAAAGTGCACATTTTTACCTAAAATAAAGAAAACACTAGAAAAGAGTAAAATGCAACAAATAAAGATAATTAAAGATTCAAGCTCTACAAAATGGGGCAAAAGATCATTAAATATACGCAAAAATATGTGCTCAACACACCCCCCCCCCCAACTTGAACCTTGTTAGTCCCTAGCAAGAACTAACAAAAAGGAAAAGAAACATCTCCCAACAAAACGACTTAGCAACATTCGCAATAAACATGTTCAAACAACTAAGTCAATTATAAATGATGTAAAGCTTTAAAGTTGGCTAAACAAGAGATTCTCCCTGTGTATGGTAATGCCTCATGGATTCACTTAAAACAAACAATGCATTTAAGCTAGAGAAATTGATACGAGAAGCTTCATTTAAGGAATGAAGAAAGTATTGAAACTATAAGAAATAAAATAAACAATCCTTACTAGCTACAAGAAAAATATAATCATCATAAAAATTAATATGCAAGCTAGCTTGACAAAATAAGGAATGCTAAGAGGTTTAAGCTCAACAATGCAAAGAAAATAGAAAAATGACATGCAATAAGGCATTTAGGATGCATGAATGCTAAAAAAGGAACAAAATCAATACTAGAAATCAAATAGGTCTTAATAGGCTTGTATTGACCATGGGTACAGGGATTAAAGACAAAAATGAGTGATGACAAGAAGTGGCAAGGACAACTACCCAAAAAGGCCATCACCACAACCACCCTATTCTACCCTGTCAACAACAACAAACAAATACAACCTAGACTTCCTAAAAACAACTACTCAAAAAAATAAACTAAAATAAACTAAAAACCAACCAACACCAGTCCACACTAATCATCTTCCCCATAATCACTTGCAAGCTCACTAAAACAATCTCCCCCATCACTTTCTTCAGCCTGATCATTATCACAGTGCCTATCCAGCTCTTCTGATAGACCTTCCTCAAGCTCTGGAGGATAGGCAGGAATATCATCATTCGACTCTTGCCATGCTCTTTGGATCCTCGCAAACCATATCCAGACGGTATTCAATTTTTCTCTGATTTCCCAAAATAGTCTTGAACCAGACTTTAATTTCCCTTTTCAGCTTTTTTAGAGGGGAACTGTCAGGATGCGTGGATGACGATGCTCCACTCAAGCGAGCCATGGACTGGCTCCTAGTTTCAGTAACTGCCTTCAAAGGTCCAACCTTCTGAGTCACGATCTTGTCACCTTTTAGAGGGCTGACTTTCTGTGCGAGGCAAAGCTTAGTAATCAAAACAGGATATAGGATACAGGAGGTCCAGCCTTTTTCATGGAAATAAACCATTCCCACCCAAATCAACCATGCAAAGTCAATATGCCCTCCAGTCAAAAGCTTCTTCCTTTTGTTAGTGGAGGGTGGAGGCCTTGTTTTGAGTGGCGATTCTTCATACCCTTTTATTTTCTGGTAAGATAAAGCCATCGCTTCTGCCATTCTTTTGTTAGACATGGGTTGCTTCTCAGAATCTAATTCAACCTCTTGCCCTTAGCAATGGAAGCTTTCTTTTTAGGTGCCATGGTGACGCAGCAGCATAACAGTTATCCAAATTAACAGTAAAACAAAAGGATATCACCAACCAAAATCAGCCAGTAAAATCACACAATACAGCAGCAAAATGAACCCAATGTAGTTCAACCTCAACACACAACTCAGCAGAAATACAACCCAGCAAAAAAATCCAACAACCCCCAGCAACAGCATCAAATCACCCTGCCTAACATCCAGGCATCGAATCAATACGAGCAGAGGTTCACAATTTCAGCACACAAATAAGAATAACTAAACCCACATTCAGTGTAATCCATGTGTTTCAGCAGCTTCCCAACCAATAAAATTAACCAAACTCAACAAAATAGATCACAAATTCAGAGCAAATAAATACCCCAGTTCATATTCAACAGATGGCCAACTGCAGTAATGGTTTGACAACAAAATTTCCAATATAAGTAGAAGAAAATGATAATTAGCATAATAAAGCTCTGCATCAACAAGCATTACCACCCCCAAAAATAAATGCCCTATAAAATACCAATTTTCAGCAATGATAAACAAGGGAAAAAGGGTACCGTAGAGGCTTGGGTGATGGGTGGTTACGGACACAGAGGGGAGAGAGAACAATAGATGAGAAAAAAGAAAAGATAAATGAACTCACGGGAAAAAATGAAGCACTGCTGGAACAAGTGATGATCGGCGATGAGATCTACCATCGGCTTGTAGCGCCGACAGTAGGTGGTTGATGGTTAGAATGCGGGTGAGATACTGCGACGGCGAGACGAGAAGAGAGATGGGTCTCACCAGATTTCAGCGCCGACGGCGAAGCTTTGACAGGGGAGAAGATCGAATAAAATGGGTGAGATGCAACAGGTGAGTTTGCAGCGGCAGATATGAATGGCGATGAGATCTACCGTCGGCTTGGAGCGTCGGCGGTGAAGGTAGTTGATATCGCGAGTGAGGAGGAAGGGTTACCGGAATGCAGGGGTTGTGTAACAGGGAAGAAAATACCAACGACCTTCAGATGAGCTGTGCTGGTGGTGAGGAAGACCGGAGCAGGTGGTCGGCGGGAGAGTGAGTGGAGGAAGAGCAAGGCTTCTGCAGTATGGGTTTCGGGATTTTGAGAGAGGGAAAGAGAGAGAATGGGAGATGGGGTTGCTGATTTCTATTTTGACTTTTCAAAATTGAAAAGAAAGATTTTTTTTTTCTTTTTTTTTTTTTGAACCATGTATCAATCCATGTTTTTGCTGGTATCGGTTCTGTTTGACACTGACCTCTCCTAAATAACCCTTGCCTGCTTGAAGCATGTACCGATATAGCCTTTTCATGTATCAATACTAGCTTTTCAAAAACTGCCACTTTTCTTCATCTACGGCAAACTTTCACTGCACCAAATCTTTCAAGTCTGCTTGCTTCATTTTTTTTTTTTTTCAACATAATGAACAACAATGATAAAAAAACCTTCGACTTTAAAACATAAAAAATAAATACCCAACTTGCTGAACACTTTAAACCAAACATCTAAATACTATTGGGCTTCTATGCTTATACGAATGAAGTGGTTCAAATAAGGTCGAGGGATTAGACACCATGAATACATAAAGGCTCAAATAATTCAAAAATGGCCTAAAATCATCTTCCAAGTATACAATAATGTTCCAATTTGAGCAAAATACTTCCAGATGCAAAATGCATGCATGAATGAAAGGGATATGAACATTTTTGATTCTTTAAAGAACCCAAAAATGAAAGAAATGAAGATCCTACATGAAGTGCAGCGATCAAATATAAACACTTAGCTATCCATACATTAAAATGCATAAGTTTCAACCAATATGGCGTGTGTTGTGCTATAGGGAGAACCAACAAGCATTTAGCATAAAAACAAGCAAAACATCATCCCAATGACCTAGTTCTACAAAACATGCATAATCATGAATAAAATGCCAAGCAATTCATTACTAGAAACATCAAAACAATAACTAAAGTTTGCACAAAATTTAAAAGTTTGACCATTTTGCCAAAGATTGAACAAAAACTACCTTCACATAGTATAAACACAAATGCAAACTCTCCTCCCCCAAACTTAGAAATAATCATTGTCCTCAATGCATGAAAAGACATGCACTCAAGACAAACTAGGAGAAAAAGGGAACAAAATCACATGTGTATCAACAATGGAACCTCTATAACCTGCACAAGGGTTAGTGTGCTCACTATAACCTAAAAGTGAAAATTAATAAGAAAAGAAATAAAAATAACTAAATTATGAAACAAACACTACTATGTACAAATTAACAGTAAAAGATCCTATCCACCAGGATCAAAAACTGTTACAGCATGCTCCCTCTTCTCCAAACACTTCTCAATTGAGTTCCCAAGTGTAGAGAACTCATTCAAAAAGTTGGGAACAACTTCCTCTACCTTATCTTTATTTATGCCTTTTGTACATGTTTGAAAAGTCTCTTTTTCGCCTGAGGTGGCGAATTTTAAAATGTAAGGCATTTGGATCACTTTAAGTTAAGGTGGTTTGGATTGTAGGGACAAAAACTCCTCTTTAAAAGAGGGAGGGGTTAACTCCTCAAACCTAGGTAATGCCCACTCTTTTGTTTCCAACACTTCACCTACCTCCATAATAGCACAGTTATTCTTTGAGCCTTGAGGCATATCACTATCACTAGGATTCACATTTGACTCATTAGGAGAGTCTTTCAAATAAAAATTTTCAAAATTTTCACTCCTTAGTGTGGGGATTGCCTTGACTTCCTCTGCATGATCATTAATGTCATTAAAAACTTCCTCACTTTATTGACCATGAAAATTTGTTTCGGGTTGCGAAGGAAAGTTATCTTTTTGTTGAAGCACAACCAATAAATTGGTCAACTCGGTAAGTTCATTTCTAATATCATCAATAGCTTGGGCATGTGAAATTTCTAATTATGTTTGACTTTGCATTTCACTTTGCATTCGACCTTGCATTTCATTTT
>JAESVK010000655.1:483946-514144 GCA_017140935.1 Hamamelis virginiana | reverse complement strand
GTTTCGCACTGACTCGAAGAGTGCTTTCGTTATCGTTGTGGGTAACAGCCATGGTTTTACAATGGAGTTTAATTAATTCAATATAGGCATACGATGCACATTCTCATGCTTTTGGCATGATTCACATCCCTCGGCATATTCAATAAAATCTTTTAAATTAGATGGCCAATAAAAACCATGTCTTTGAATTAACCATCTCATTTTTATTCTTAGATGATGAGCTCCACAAGTTCCTTTACGCTCTTCACTCATTATTCTCAGACTATATTCCACACTTGGGCATCGAAGGAGTATACCATCAGTCTTCTTTTTATATAACACATCATCACATAAAATGTACATTTAGGCTTTAATTTTTACAGATCTAATAGTTTCTAAATTTGGATTAGTGAGATACTTGATAATTGGAGTTCTCCAATCTTCTCTTTCTAATTCTACTTCATTATTTTTAAGAGGCATTCCGTTTTCAATTAATGAAGAAAAGATCTTCTTCTTAATCTCAAAACAAAGTTTTTCATCCCAAGGACTTTCTTTGAAACCAAAAGCCAATTGTGCTAAAGCCATTTGCTTCCCCATTCACAAATCTTGGCACATAATCTATGAAAGCATGCATCATCAAAATTACTCAATAAATGGACTGCACTCAGATAATAAGGTAATAAAGTTGAACTTAAATATTTGTATTCTTCTTTTACTTATTTTATAACAAGTTTTGAATTTCCCATTACTTCGATCATTTCAACCTTTCACTCTTTAAGTATTTATAAACTAAAAATTAATGCCTTATATTCAACTTGATCAACTTGATTGCTAGTGCCATTTTGTTCTAATCTATGGCTGAACTAACTTTTTACACTTCTTGGTGATTTAATAACTACACCAATTCTAGAAAGCTGGTCAATCCTTGGACCATCAAACTATATTCTCCAAGGTGCAAAACCAAAACTAAAAGTCTCATTCTTGTTTTATATGAAGGCAAAGATGGTCTACAAGAAAATCTGCTAATGCTTGCCCTTTCACTGTCTTTTGGGGCATATAAGAGAAAGAGAATTTAGTTAAAGCTAACATCCACTTCCCTATTCTATTATTTAGGAGTGGTCTAAATAATATATATCTGGGAATTTTCCAAAAATATTTCCAAGTTTTTGGGAAATAACAAACATAAACCCATGTTTTCAAAAATGCCAAAATTGAAGCTTTGTACATATTTTTGGACCAATATGCCCTTGTAATGGTCAGACTTTCAAAAATCTTTCAAAAGTTTTCATGTAATACCCTACACTGAATACCCAACATTCCTAGTAATACCCAATACCCAAACTTACATATAATATCCAACAAATCACTAAATACCTATTACATATTTTACAAATAATTCCCATACTTATGAAGAATACCCATGATGCTTTTGCTTTCCGTACAAGTCAAATCATTACTTTTTAAGTTCAAATCAAGTACTTAGTTGTCCCATCAACCTTTTTTAAATGTTAGAGACAACGGCAAACCCAATATTGCATATAATACCCATATTTGTACATGATACCCAATGCCCAATTTTTAACGTAATACCCATTGTAGCACTCAATACCCAAAAGCATATTTTACACATAATACCCAAGTTTTTGAAGAATACCCAATTACCTACATTTGTGTCAGCTCTTACATGTCAAATCAAATCTTAATCATATATTACCGTTCTCAATGCATGATACATTAAATATAATTCCCATTATATTAAAGGATACCCAAATTTTCATTTTACACATAATGCCCAAGAAAATGAAGAAGAATTCCCAATTTTACAATTTTCACATAATACCCGAGTTTGTTAAGAGTATCCAATTCCCAAATTTTGTTTTTCTCAAAAACAGCTTTTACACATCAAATTTGTTAAGAGTACCCATTCTCATTTTTTACATATATATTTCTTTGCAACTTGATTGCTATTTTAAGGTCATCTTACTCATAAATAGTCCACATCTAAAATTCATCTCAATCCATTTGTTCCCCGGGATGTCCACAAGGGACGAATGCCGTGACCAAGGTAGAGAGAGACTGCAATTTTGGTTAGATTTCTTGGTTGTATATATATCTCCAAGAGGCTTTCTTGGTTACTCACATAGATGAATGAAATTTTAAAGCCCTGCAAATTTAGAAGTAACTCTATATCTTAATGAGTTATGGCTGATATTGCTAGTGTACATTTTCACCCAAGTGGCATAACTCACAGTAAAATTGCTATGGATATTATTCAATTTTATAGGACTACTATAATCCATACTTAAGGGAGCTTGATGGTACGTTGATGCAGAGTTTCTGAAAACACTTCATCAATCAAATTTCTCCTTTGGCTACGTCCGAGTCTTGGAAATACATATGTCTAGCAAGAGATCAGAATTGGAATTTAGTTACTTTGTGCTCAATCATTCACCAATACTTGAGTAAAAAACTGTGAAGTGTAAAAACAGTTGCTGAAATTTCAATGAACTGTGCTTCATCGCAAGCAAGAGAGAGTCATATACTGTTAAGAAGCTCAAACTTTCAGATAGATGTAATTTATAATTTATAGAAAAAGTGAATCCAAAGATATTTTTTCCTAAAAATTCCCACTTCCTGTAAGGAGATATTAATCGAATTTCTTCTTAGTAATCTATACTACGTTTTCATAGAAGTTCGTATAAGTTCAAGGTATGAACTATACCTGGGAATCTCTACCTTGTTTTCCCCTCTTCTTCTTGGTGGTTTTACAATATCAAATTCTAGTGGACCATTTTGGTCTGTCTCAAAACACTTAGAAAACTAAAATGAGACAAGAACAGGACAAACATTTCATAATTATAAGTTCTAAGATCATCTAAGGAAACAAACAGAACCCAAGTAATGAACATTATTCTTACAACCTCAAGATTTGAACTGACATCCTTATCAGATATTCTTCACCCAACTCAATAACAAGAAACATAAAATTATCGATCTAAATAATGTCAGTTCCTCTAATCAAAACCTGTACAGTCAGAAAAAATAAAATAGAAATCATTAAAGCCTTTCTGAATAACCATGACATGATTAAATAGAATTAGATTCACATTCTTTAAATTTGATCAATTTATATATTTGTCAATACAGCACAACTAATTCATCGAATTCCAACAAATTATACAGCCACCAACTCCAACATTGAAAATTGATCGATCTAGTCCCCATAATGTCATGCCTTGCTCAAAACTTATGTCCAATGCAATCCCCAATATTATGTATAATCCCCAATTTACTGAGTAAACCCCAATCCCTCAAATAATGAATAATCTCTCAAATAAGACATAATCCCCAAATCCCAAAATAATGAATAATCATCAATTTTGATAACAATCCCTAATACCCATTTTGTTGAACAATCCCCAACTTTACTAATAATCCCCCAAATTGGAGTTTTTTGCAAATATAGTGTTGGACCAAAATGTTTTTACAGGAATATGGTCCTTTAAAATAATTTTGCAATAGTGCATGTAGCCGCTGTTGCGACTTTAAGATTTCAATTTTCTTTATTTTTTAAAATTTTAAATCAGCTAAAACTTATCTATGAAGAAATAAAATAGAAAATAGAAAAAAATTTAAAACCACAATTGCGGCATTAAGAAACGCAATAGCCGAGTGACATTTGTCAAAAATTTGTATATTGGATCACTGTAATTTTTGGCGAGCATAAAATTCATAAGAAGTATATTTAATCCAACGGTCAACTTTTCAAAATTTGTTCTACATTTGGCTCTAATTACGCCATCTTACTCAATTTACCATAAAATGCATTTCATAATAGACTTTTTGATTAAACCAAATCTACAAATAAGGTGTACTTTATCCTGATTAATCTATTCTACATTTTATTCATACATTTTTTTATATTATATTACTTACTTGTAGTTTTGGTTTAGTTAGGGAGTGTTATAAGGTGCACTTCACACTAAATTGCGTAAAGTGGTCTACATAAAGCCAAATGCATAATATATTTTAAAAAATTGACCTTTATTAGATATATTTTTTATGTATTTTATGCTCGCAAAAAATCACAATATTCCAGTGGTTGATTTCTAACTAATGTCGTTGTTAAAAATTATGACTTTTTTGTTCCTGAAAATATCACCATTTTTTTTCCAGTCAGTTTTCTTAGAAACCGACTGTTTGATCACTGTGATTTTTTGACGAATATGAAATTCATAAGAAGTATATATAATCCAACAGTCATTTTTTTTTTTTTTTAAAGGCTCTGCTGTTGGCTCCATAGAATGCAATCCACCTAATGGTACTTATTATAAAGTACACCGTATATCACTCCCTGATTAAATCAAATCTATAGATAAATAGTATAATAAGAAAAATTCATGGATAAAATGCAGAATTGATTAATCAGGATAAAGAGCACTTTATTTGTAGATTTGGTTTATTCGGGAGTCTATTTTAACTTATTAGCTGCATTTTATTTTAAATTATGTAAGTTGGCGTGCCTAGAATTGAACGCAGAATAAATTTTGAAAAAATGACTGTTCAATTAGATATATTTCTTATCAATTTCATGTTTGCAAAAAATTATAGTGATCCAACGATTGATTTTTTATAAATATCATTCTATGACTTTTTAACGTGAAATTATAAAAAAATAAATAAAAAATTAAGAATTAAAAATTAAAAAAATAAAAAGATTTTTTTGAAGCCTCTATTGTGGTTTCTTAATGCTGCAATTGCAGTTTTAAACTTTTTTCTATTTTATTTTTTCATAAATATGTTTTAGCCAATTTAAAGATTAAAAATAATAATAAATTGAAATCTTAAAGCCGCAACAGCCGCTACAAGCACTTTTTTAAAATTATTTGAAACAACCATATTCATGTCAAAATGTTTTCGTCAAACACTATATTTGAAAAAAAACTCTTATTGCTTACTTTTTTACCTAAAATCATAATCTTACATGTCCCATAAAATCTAAAAAGGTGCTAAATACCCTATATCATACATAATTCCCGAATTAATTCAAAATCCACAATCCCCATATTAAACCATAATCACCAAATTAACACAAAATCCCCATTGCGAAATTTTTATTAATAAACCCCAAAAATGTGTATAATCCCCAATTTCCATTAATTTTTTTTTAAAGATTTATATTGTGATATAATCATGGCATAATTAATGTGATTTGATATTATTAAAATTGGGGATTATATTCTAAATAGGGGATTATATGCAATACGGGGGATTGTGGATTATTCACAAAATTGAGATTTCAATGTAAAGGTGGGGATTATGTTATGTGAGGGGCATTTTGGTCCAAAAAAAATATTTTGGTAAATTTAGAAAATATGGGTTCATGTATGGAATTTTTGCAAACTATGAGAATATTGAGGGAAAATCCGCTTAATTATATTAGGAGTAAGTTAATATATCAAGGATTTCACAAAGAATTCTTAACCGGCAAATAACTTCAATATAGCAAGGGTCTAACTGATGATAGGTGCCATGCCATATATACATGTGTACATGTTAAACGAATCATAGAAACTGGATTTCAAACTTCAAAATTCAATTTTCGATTTCAAATATACATGTATACATGTGAAACGGAATATATGAATTACACTACACATTCCGTTATATGTATACATGTATATCTGAAAATATATCACCACTATATATTTCATTTTACATATACACATATATACATATAACGGAATATGTTCATTTTTAGTTAGTCTCGTTGCCATTTGAAATGATTATTCACAGTGAACGTATATTTGAGTCATATTAGTGTGTTCATATATTAATTTTCATTTTTCATATGGATTCGAATATGTCTATTATATATATTTATGTGTTTCCTTTTAAGCCGTTCGATGCTAAATATAAAATATTTTTTCAAAGATACATGTATGTTTGTGTGTTTGTTTGTTTTTTTTAAGAGATGCATGTATTTTCCAAGATTTTGTTAAATGTATACATGAAACTTGACTTTATGATTTTTTGTATATTTTCTTTCATATAAATTTTAGTATATAATCAAAGCTAAATATGTTTACTTCTTTTTTAAAATGATTTTGCTATCTAAAAATAATGTGTGGATAGCAAAATCAAAATTTGAAATTTTAAAATTGTTGGAATAGAGGCAAGATTTTAGGAATTTAGATATGGATATTTATAAAATATTTTGGTAAACTCCAAATATGAAATAAATCCATGTATGCGCAATTGTATCTTTTTACGAACTAAAACTATGTATTAATGTAACACCAAAAACCATAGAGATCTATTGGTATAAAATCCAAAAAAAAAAAAAAAGAGTAGGCTTAGTGGTGTCAAAATGGACGAGATGCCTATTTGGCCTGCTGACTAGTCTGATAAGCTAACGGATCAGGCCCGATCCAATCCAATAACTAATGGATTAGGCTCATATGATCCATAGTAAATGAACTAGAGTAGGCTAAGGTTTTTTGTCCAATGGGTCGGCCCGATCCGAGTCTGATAAGCGGTCCGAACTGATCCGCTAGCCCGATCTGATCCGATCCGATCTGCCCATTAGCCCGTCTAATAGCCCGTTCGGCTCGATCCATTAGCCTATTAGTTCAATCCATTAGCCCGTTAAAATTGAGAAAAACAACCCATTAGCTCGATCCATTAACCCGTTAAAATTGATAAAGCCAGTTAGCTCGACCCGATACGTTAGCCCGTTAGCCCGATCCAGCCCATTACCTTAGTCGACCAGTCTAATGAACCAAATTGGATAGGCCTTTTCCTCTTATTGGACTGCCCCGATCCGGTCCGATAGCTTAATGGGCCAAGTCCGATCTGATCCGATAGTGGATTAGCCCATTTCCTTAACGGGCTAGCCCGCCCGATCCAACCCATTTTGACACTACTAAGTAGAAGAGTAGAGGAGCAATTAGAAGACAAGGCACATGGCATTGAGAGTTAGTTATGTACATTTTTCTTTTGCCATTGATGAGCCAAGCCCAGACTTTACTTAAAGTGAACGTGCTCGGTCGTTTTCTAAATTTAATGCTTTGACTACATGCCTGCAATATTGATTTTCAAAGGCTCTAACGGATTGATTGTTGGTTGGTAGATTAATTAATTGTTCCATATATGCTTTCAGAACATGCAAAATGGAAAATGTGATTTGGGGAAGAAGAGTGTCAACTATTTTGACTTGAGATCTCCATATATGATATGTATACAAGTGTTGGTAGGTTGTTTTTATACGAATTCATGGGACGGTGACTCTGCATGAGATTGGAAATTAGTCGAGATGTAATATTTCGGATGCTTGTTGCATTATAAAAATAATAATAATAACAATAATAATAATAATCAAATCATTGTCTTCACATTAATCCCAAGAGTAGCCATAGCAATTAATCGTTGCCATCAAAATCTTATTATTTATTTGTTAATGAGATATTATTAATCCATATACACCAGTAAAATTAATAAAAATTCCATAAATTAATTCCCAAAAATACCAAATTGGTGATTGGTGTCAAAGGGAGGACGATCAAACTTTTGATAACCAACGTACGATTACGCTCTTTTAATTTTCAAACAACTAAAATATTGCTTATACATTTTTATGGTACGGTGCATTCTTTACAATACCATTTTTTTAGTATTAAGTTTTGGGTTAAGATGTTGACTATACAATTTTCAATTGAAGTAGCATTTTCCTTTTATATATTAATTTAGTTCATTAATACCACTTAGTGTAGTATCTACTGTAATGAATGTAATATCTGACATATGTCGGTCGACGTGATCATTCCAGGCTATAAAATTTAGGTACCCTGAGTTGGACTTTAACTAATGCTATTCAAGAAATCTAATGGCAAAATATATATATATATATATATATATATATTGACCCGCGCGATGCGTGGTAACCACAAATAGAATTATGAATAGTAAATTAATTAGCACAACAAAAAAATGAAAAGAAAATAATGTTTACTCTTTATCGAAGTACGATACATAAAAATCAAATTCATATTAGTGTAAAAATTTATGAAATTAATAAAGATTCATTAAATATTAACGTGAGTAAGGAATCCTATGAAATAAAACACAACTAATTCAACTCTTCTTTAATTGCTTGCCCGCAATATTTGCCATATATATATATATATATATATATAATCAAAGTTTATTCATTAACGGTATATATATTCAATACAAGTAATATAACAATGTAATATATGTCTTTTAAGTACTATATGCCTAAACAACTTAAAAATTAAGAGAGCTCTTACAAAGACGGGTGACTCTTACTCTTACCCATAGCTAATTAATTTAATTAATTAATGGAGATCGGATTTTCACAAGTGTGAATTTCTATTTAGAGCTTGCAAAGTAAGGTGAGGTTATCTTTAGTTAATAGAGACATTACATGCATGGGAACGAATGGACAAAGGCTGCTATGCCAGGCAGCTCCACTGCTGCTGTTGCCTCGCTGAACCCTCCACATCCCTACTACTCCCCCTACAATTGCTGCCATTGCTGCACTGATTTTACTGATAACCTATATCCTAACCAACCACGTACATCGAAGCTTTCATGCATGACTCCATCATTAGGATTTTGAAAGCTTTTAATAAGAGTTAAAAATCAATGCAATTTCGATTCCAAAAGCACTAAGAAATTATAACCAATTGATGCCGTAATTTTTAATATCAGAAATCACTTTTACTGAACCAAATAGTTGTATTACTGCTTTCGTTGAGTGGAGGTTTTATTTTCACGGGTCCTAAATGCTGAAAAATCTATTTTGATTTCTTTGATTTATTTATTTTTACCTTTTCTCAGCGTCCAAATAGAGTATACTAATTGAATTTTTATACTAATGCAGGAAGCAAAGGATTGCACAGCAAAGAAAGTCTCTCCCAATAGCTTCAGGTATTGTTCAATACGGATGCTGCATAGTTTTTCTTCCCAATATATGCTTTCGTGCATCAATTCCATGTGACATGTGCTCTTAAATAAACACCATTGTTTGGCATTGAAAAAACCGTATATTACATGTACGTATATATATTGGTTGGCATTGAAAAAAAAAATAAATAAATAAACACACACTCAATGTATAAATAGAAATGTAAAGAGAAGAAACACAGTCTAAGACGTAAAAAATAGAAACAAAATATATATCTTAATATATAGAGAGAGAGAAATAAGAAGAAGAAGAAAAAGATGGAGAAAAAGAAGAAGATACCCGGTCCTTCGAAGCAGCAGCAGTAGGGTGGAACTGTGGAGAAAGAGAAAAAGTTCCAGGCTGAGAAGTTTAGAAAAAAAAAACACACAGTCTAATAAGTAAAAAAAAGAAAAAACAGAATATATCTTATTATATATAGAGAAGAAGAAAAAGAAGAAGAAGAAGAGGAAGAAAATAAAGAAGAAGATGTCCGTGGAAGAAGAAGCAGCAGCCTGGTCCTTACTTGGTCCGTGGAAGAAGCAGCAGCAGCAGCGTGGAGACAACGGAGAGAGAGAAGAGAAGAGAGAGAGAGAGGAGGTGGGTTGGTATGCTGGTGGAGAGAGAAGAGAAGAGTGAATTAAGATAATATATATGAGTTTATGGCAACCTAAAGCTGCCAAATTATTCACTTACCATAATTATCAAAATTTGTCAAACCACTGTAGCACCCGTAGCAAATCAAGAACATAAATTTCAAACTTTTTCAAACTGCTGCAGCACCCGTAGCAAATCAAGGAATTATTGCATCGTTTCACTTACCATAATTATCAAAATTTGTCAAACCACTGCAGCACCCGTAGCAAATCAAGAACATAAATTTCAAATTTTTTCAAACTGCTGCAGCACCAGTATCAAATCAAGGAATTATTGCATCGTTGGAATTATGGCAACATAATTATTTGGCACTATTTTAGGCATGCTCTAATATATGATATTCTTATTATTCTTATAAAAATAAAATCAACCAATTAGAGAAGAGCAAAAAGAGTGAATTAAGGAGAGGAGAGAATGGATGAGGGAAGCGATGTGGGAGTGCCACGGACGAATGAACTGCTCTATATATTATATAATATATATATATATATATATATAGAAAATTAAGAAAATGATTGGCGAATTGGCATTAGCATTGTCAAAAAGATCTTCTCTCACAAAATGGTGGGGCGGTACCGAATACAATTTGAAAAATTAGTCATGAAAATTAGAAAAATTTGGCCAGAGGTCCATAAAATAAGATTTTATTGGCTCTAATCCTCCTAAAGATTTTTCACCCTTTTTTGGACAAAAATGCCCCTCCTTCCTAAATAAAATTTCACTACCCAAGGAAGTTTATTACTTAGACCAAGTTCTTTTTTTTTTTTTTTTTGATGACGGGAGTGTCCAGGCCAGCTTGCGCGCACCTCGACTAATCTCCCGAGTGACCGCAATACCCTACTAATCACGGACACCAGGTAAGACACAAGGAAAATACCTTGGGTAGGTGGCCCAAGAGACTCGAAACGGGGGCCTCGGACTTGGTACGCCGAAGCCCAACCATTTAAGCTACCCTCATGGATTACTTAGACCAAGTTCATTATGCCGGAACCCAAAATTCACTACACCAGAACCCAAGTTGACTATGCTAGAACCAAAAGGTTCACTAAGCTAGAACAAAGTATAATAATGTTTCTTTTAGGCATTTCATCAAACTTCTACTGTGCATCATTAAAAAAGACAACAACAAATTAAAGTTCGATTTATTTCCCTTAATAAATAAAATAAAATAAAATAAAAAAGATAATAAGAAGCACTGAACATTGAACCTCTCAGGAAACCAAAACTATCATGTCTAAAGCTTTTAGAGTTCTTTTCAAATCGGGATTCTCTAATTTATGTGCTGTGGATGCAGAATTTTGGGATGGGATAAGTCTTTATATTTTCAGTTATGAAGACAGACAAAAAATTTCATTGTGGGGAAACCATGTTGGTAGGGAGTCTCTCTCTATGGGCACCCTATTAAGCATTGAAGAAGATAAGTTTGGGAAGATCTTTTCAATGTCTTCAAGGAGATTTAGATCTCCTCCTCTATATTGGGAATTTTAACCAAATTTTGAGTACTTGGGATGATAAATGAAGCTGCCACAGGGCTGACTTTAGAGGTTGCTACGATCTTCGTAGGTTTTCGGAGAACTTGGGATTGATCAATCTGGAGGAAAAGGGGCCTAAGTTCACTTGGACTAATAATCGTGGAGAGATGAAAGCTTATTTAGAACGTCTTGATAGAGCGGTTTGTAATATATTCTACATTGATTTCATATTGGCCCAATGCAGTCCTCGTGAATCTCCCTTTACAGAGATTTGATCAGTCTACTGTCTTAAACACTAACCCTGCTCATAACATTAGAAGAAGACGGTTTTGTTAGGTTGACTTTTGCATGAAAAACCAATTTTGTTGGGTTGATTGCAATATGTAGATATATATTATGTTCGTAAGGTTGGAAGCAACCTAATTATAAAATACTTGTAAAAGAGAAGAGAATATAATATATTGAGTAAATTTAAGTGCTACATTAATAGGTCTTATATAGACATGAGCATGGAGTGTATTTCTACTATCTAATCAATGTGGGATAAACATATAGGCATCACATATCTCAACACTCCCCCTCAAGTTGGAGAATATATTTCATATAATCCCAACTTGGAACATAACCAATCCAAACGATCACGAGATAAATGTTTGGTAAATAAATCTGCAAGTTGAGCTTGAGAAGAAACATGAGGAGTCGAAATAGTACCATTCTCCACTTTCTCACGAACCAAGTGACATCCTCAATATGTTCGGTCCACTCATAAAACACAGGATTAGAAGAAATATGAATTGCTGCTTGATTATCACACGCCATAGACATAGGCAATAAAACTTCAACCCTGAGCTCTTATAACAAGAAATGATGAATCCATGTCAACTCACAAAATGTATGAGCCATAGCACGATACTCAGCCTTAGCACTGCTAGATCTAGCCACTACACTCTATTCTTTACTTTTCCAACTAATCAGATTGCCTCCTAAAAAGATACAATAGCCATTGGTAGATCTCTCTAATCAGAATCTGTAAAGCCTTCCACCCTAAGGTGATTATTAGATTTATACAGTAACTCTCTGCCAAGATGAGTCATCAAATACTTTACTAAACGAAAAACAGCTTCCCAATGTGGAACTCTCGGAGTAGCGATAAACTGATTCACCACACTTACTGCAAAAGAGATATTTGGACGAGTGATAGTAAAATAGTTCAATTTACCAACCAATCGATGAAATTGATCTGGTTCAAAAATAAGTTCATCCTGATCACTCCAAAGCTTCACATTAGGATCCATAGGAGTATCCACTAGTCTAGAACCCAACAAACCAGTTTTCTCAAGAATATCAAGAACATATTTCTGCTGGGATAGATTAATACCCTCATTAGATCTTGCAACTTCAACACCTAGAAAATATTGTAGAGTTCCCAAGTCTTTGGTCTGAAACTTAGTTTGTAAAAAAAAAAAACAGTTTCCCAAGTCTTTAGTAGTATCTAAGAAAATAAATTACAACTAATAGTAGGATCCATACTGTTCCACAAATTGTTACGAATTTGATCATCCTCAACTCGCCAATCAACATATAAGACATTAGTAGATGCAGGGGGATCATCAATCAGATATTTAAACTTCTTCTACCATGCATAAATACCTTAATTGCCTGAGCCCAGTGAGCATAGTTACTACTATTCAATCGAATGGATGTAATTGGGAGAAAATCTGGGGAAAGAAAGTAACTCGAAGAGGCAGCAAGTATAAGAGATGTCTTAGGCTCCATCAAATCAAAATAATAAGTTAGACCTATTGGAGATATGCCCTAAAATCAATCCTAAAGGGCATATAAATTTCATATTATATTAATTTGAAGGTATAACTTGTCTTATATATTTGTATATGATAAGGTTCATGAATAAATGATAAGAGAAATATACATATCGAGGTGTTGAGATAGAGAGACTGATATTTCTCATATACATTTATTCTAAAGAGTTCCTACTCATAGGTTTATTAAAGTGGACATTTATAAACCACTAAGAGTATCACATATTTAAACTAACTCCAATGGGAGGATAGGTAGTTTTTCCTATCAATGTAGTGACACTATAGTTAATTTGTGGGTGCATGTTAGAGAACATGATCTACAGAGAATATTCTTATGGAGTTTAAGTCAAATGAATATTCTATCGTTACGTCCATTTATTTGGTAATCCTTAGACATGAGACATCATAGTTGTCTTGTGCATAGATTGTTAGAGTTTGAAAGTATCTCGTACATCTTTAACCATAAGGATGTAATCGGTACTCATTGGCTCTAATAAGTTATGCATGAAGGTACATGAGTGTGCAATAAGGAATAATCACTCTCACTTTGGTGAGAGAGAATGTTAGAATTTGTTCACAAAGATAATTCTCAATTTGAATCTCTGGCCAGAGTGATAGGTGAACTGTGAAAGAGTTTCATCGGGTTCATCTTATTGAGATTATATTTTGTGGAACATATAACAAATTGTTAAGATGGGGATTTGACTTATAACCATACCTGATTATCTTAATAGTGACATTAAGGGATGAAGAATTAAGTAACATAAAGGGTTCATTTAGTTCTGCTATTCACCCAAACCTATGGTACGTCATGACATATTGCTAGATGTCACTCATGACTAGTGAAGGCTTATTGATAAAGTGTTATCAATGAGGGCAAAATTAGAATTGTTCCAATTGAACCATAAATAGAAAGTTTCTATTTTTGAAGACATAGAGATGTCCTTGTCCATTACTAGGTTGGGGTGAACCCAAAGGGTCACACACAATAAGGGCAAAAAGTGAGTCTCTTGAATTAGTGAGAGGGGAATATTCCTGTTTATAATTAATTTGATCCTTGTTATTAATTGTTTATAAGTGAGGGATCAAATTGCAAATAAAAGAAATATTTTCTATAAATAAGTGATGCTAGGTCAAGCTAGCATTAAGCAACCATTCATCACATTAGTAGAGGCTATTTTTGGTGGAGAAACCCTAAGGCCGAAATTCCTAGAGCTCTCTCTCTCTCACATAGCCGAATTCAAAACTCTCTCTCCAAGCTAGCTTCTTCCAAAGTGTTGTGAAGTAGCTAGGGTTCTTGAGGTCTTGTGCTTGTGTGGATACCTTGGAGGCTTCATCCGCTTTGAGGCTTGATTCGAAGTTACATCAAAGGCAATCAAGTAAGTATATTTAATTTGTTAAATATGTATTCTTGTTTTAATATTCATGGTTCGATGCTTGTGTTCGTTCCTTACTTGGTATTGATGGAAGGATTCAAGTTTTACAAAATTTTTGTTATTCGTCTTCCACTGCGAATCATGTTTCTGTCAAATCCTTACAAGACCTTGCTGTCCAAGTAATTAAAACGACCTCCAAGGCTGTCCAAGTGGAATAAAACCACACAACAAGGGTACCATACTAATACAAGCTCATAGAATAAAACCCCGAACAAAAGGAGGGTCGAACCACTATCAATGACAATATAAGCAGAAAGCACAATATAAATCCTGGACAGCCACAAAAAAAAGGCATATAGAAAGAAGAAAAAATAACCTAGGTTGCCACAAAAGACATAGAGAAAAGGTGGGGCAACCTAGGAAAGTGGACAGATAATCAAACCTCTAAATAAAAGAGAAAGAGAGAGAGAAAGAAGAGGGAGAGAGTCCCTGCCAAGAGTGAGAGTGTGCTGCGGTGGAGAGAGAGAAAGAGAGAGCCGCGATGAAGAGAGAGAGAGGTAGGACCGCAGTGGGGTTGGGGCTAGGTGTGGTGGCGCAGCGTGGTGGCTAGGGAACCTGGCTTTGATACCATGTAAAATACTTATAAAAGAGAAGAGAATAGAATATAGTGAATAAATTTAAGTGTTACACTAATAAGCCTTATATAGGCATGAGCATGGGGTGAATTTCTACTATCTATTCAATGTGGGACAAACATATAGGCATCACATATCCAACACTAACAATTTGGGATTGTTATGCAGCTTCCAACCTAACAATCCCAAATTGTTAGGTCATCTTCTACACGACAAACACAATTTGTTAGGCACTCTATAACCTAACAGTACAAGATTTTGCAATAATAATAATAATAATAATTAACACCATGAATGATTCAAAACACTTACCTAATCACTATTGCTAGTTTTATTAAGCTCCATTTTATCTTCCTAGTATTGTAAAGAGAACAAACAAGGTTTAAATCCTTGATTCTAAACAATGTATGGTTGATAGAGAATGTGGGTTTGTATGGGATGGTGACTGAGAATGAAGAAGGATAAGGAAGAAGGTGAATGAGAATTAAGGAAGTTGGATAAAGATGTCCTCAAATGTAAATGAGTAGAGCTTTGATGGGTTTAGTAGGGAGGATGGACACAGATAAAGAGAAAGAAATGTATGTTCATGTACCAGTATTCTGTTTGGGATGTACTTAACAATTGACTTAGGATATAAAATTTTAAATGTCCTCAAATGTAAAATCATTTAGGGGTATTATTGAAAACATAAAAAATGGCTTTGGCTTAGAGACAGCATCCATTCTACAAACATGAGGTTGCACCATCAACTTTCACAATGGGCTTTAATTATCAAGAAGTGATACGAAACATTCATGAAGTTTGCTTCATATTACAAAATTTTCAAAGGGCTTGTTTTGCTCTCTCTCTTAAAAATGGAACAAATCCATTTACGTTTTTATTTAATTTATATTACATTTGATCCAAACTTTTCAAATTCAATGAATTTTTTGTCCAAATTTTACATTTCAAGTAGAAATATTGAAACAGCTTAATTCTCCTACTACTTTCTCAATCATTCTTTTTTTCTGCTCTTTCATACATAGACTAATTTCTATTACTACACCATGTCTGGGCAGAAATTCAATATATCATAGAGACAGGGAGGGGTACATAACGTGTGGCAACCACAATCTTTGACAAGGGCCTCCACTGAGGTGGTGCCTCATCTGTAGCCATTATGCCACTAGCTCTCCGCTGGTGCTGATACTTGGATTGAGAAAAGACTCTCATAGTTCATTGGTGTCATCAAATTTGACTTCAAGGCTTTTAGCCAACTGATTTCATTTCCTTAATCATCTAAATTTAGAGAGAGAGAGAGAGAGCAACTTTTATATATTGAAGCACAGTAACATTACTTCTTTACAACCCTCAAGATTGTCTCACACACACACACACACATATATATAAATAACATTCTATAACACTTTTTTAAAACCCACCCAAAAAAAAAAAAAAAAAAACCCTAAAAAAAAAAAACTAGTATTGTATTTATTGCCAAAATTACTACCTAGTGCAAAGATAGTGCAGCAACCAGACCATATGCCCATATAGTGCTCCAGCCTCCAACCAAAGCCATCTCTCTAATATTTTCCTCCGTGGTGGCCTGACATAGGAAGAGGAGGGATGCTCTGTTCATGCCTAAAGAAGTTATGTGGATCAACTTTGGTCTTCACCTGTACCAATCTGTTGAAATTATTCTTGAAATATCTCATTCCCCAAGCACTTGCCTGTATGAAACTTGTGTTCGCATTCTTGTTCATCCCTAAATCAAGGTCTCTGTAGTTCACATAAGCTTCCCTTGGAAACATGGACACATAGGGTCCCATGTAATTGTAAAGCCTATTCATCCAATCCATATGCTTTTTTGCACTCTCTTTTGCATCTTGCCAAGCTGTCACGTACTGAATTTTAAATAGGGTACCCTTTCTATGAGGAAAAGGGATTTCTGATTCTGAAATCTTACTCATCATTCCACCATAAGGATTCCATATCATCAATGGAGTGTCTTCTTCCAAGAACTTTTTCCATAGCCCTTCAAGCCCAATTTCTGGTATTGGTTTTTTCACAAAGTCTGATTTGGCCTTGAAATAGTTCTTGAATGTGGACTTACCTTGGAGTAGAACCTCCGGTGGTGTCCCAGCGGGGTAACCGGCGATATAAAGTACTGAATCGATCCATCTCATTTCACTACAATCTTTTTGCGTCAAACCCAATTCTGGGAAGCTTTTTCCCATTACTTGGAGGAGTTGTTTGACACCACCAAGGAAAAGGGCATTATAGGAAGTCGAGACAGTTCTCGCTCCGCCACTGCCTTTTCCACCTGTGCTCGCGGCTTGTATGATGACTCTGATGAAGAGGTTCTCATCAAGCTTATCCGCAACTTGTTGCCATCTATAGAGGACTTTTGTTGCGCCTTGTTCTAAAGTCTTTGTAACGGTAAAAACTGTGACGGTTTGTGGTACAGGAACCAATTTTAACTTCCACGATAAAATGATCCCAAAGCTCGCTCCCCCACCTCCTCTAATTGCCCAAAAAAGATCTTCCCCCATCGATTTTCTATCGAGAATTTTACCATTTGCATCAACTATTTTAGCATCGATGACATTGTCAGCACCGAGGCCATATTTTCTCATCATGGAACCATAAGCACCACCTGTAATATGCCCACCAATGCCTAGGCTAGTACAGAGGCCAGCAGGGAACCCATGAATCTTGCTTTTCTCTGCAATTCTATAATAAGCTTCACCAATTGTAGCACCAGCTTCAACCCATGCACTGTTATCTTTAATATCAACATATACAGATCGAAGCTTGGCCAAATCCACCATAATGAAAGGGGTCTCCATTTCTGATGCATAAGAGAGACCCTCATAGTCATGGCCCCCACTTCTGACTCTGAGATGAATTTTAAGCTGTTTGGAACAAATAACAGCTGCTTGGACATGGCATTCAAGCAATGGTGTGAAGATAAATTCAGGCTTGGGTACTGAAGGCAACAAGTACCTTAAATTTTGTGCAGAGGATTCAAGGATTGAAGTGAATGAAGAGTTGTTTGAGGAGTAAATAGTTGTGGAAATTGGGACAGAGAATTGGGAATGGAGGGAGAGACATTGGATAAAACGTTCTTGAATGGGAATTGAAGCTGTCAATGAAGGTGATGAAAATAGTAGGAGTAATAGAAGGGGAAATATGGCTGCAGCGGTTGAAGACACCATATTGATGTTGCTAAGCTAACTTTGTGGTTTGTTTCTGTGTTTTGTGATCAACAAAGAGTGACAGAGCTGCCTTATTTATAGACTATGATTTGCTAATGAGACCTACGTGGGTTTGAAGTAATGTAAACGTCACGTGATAGGGTTTTAAGCACTTTCAGGGGCAAGTTCCTCTCAGTAATAATTATGAAATTTAGATAATACCATGTTTCCAAGATTTGGGCTACTTTCAGACCCCAAATCTAATCTACTTTCTCTTTTTGTGTATATCAGGTATGTTTTAAGAATTTAAAAATAAAAGTAATTTTTTGTTAGAATTTAGGTGACAAAGTATGCAATTCACGGGAATTAATAAAAGTTCTGCTGTTTGTTTGATAAAATTTGTGGTAATTACAATTTTCTTCAACACCTAAATTCCCATGAAACACACAAGAATTGAAACTCCCACTTCTACCGGTGGGAATTGTCAATTCTCACGTTACTTAACTTTACAAGATTACTAATATTATATTCAAAATTGATCTTTTTTTTTTTTTTACCAAAAATTTGATTTTTTTGGTATAATTGTCAAAAAAATAATTAATTTAAACTAAAAATAATGATTGTCAAACTTTCGATAGCATTCATTCATTTTTTAAAAAAATTATGTAACTTTTAACAAAATAAGATTTACTTTTAATACAAAAAATTAAACAAAATAATTTTCTTTTTATAAAAATTTGAGGACCATTCGAATAACAATAATTTTAATTCTCAAGAGTTAAAACTCTTAGGAATTTGAATTCTTGAGATTTCACAATTTTTAGAAATTAAATTCTCAACAAACCAACAGCTAGACCATAAAATGAACTTGTAATGTCTTTGAATAATGCTTAATATTTTGATTTTAACTAACCTATAGCTGTAGTATGTGAAAAATTAACACCACTATATAGAACAAGTACTACGGAGGAGTAAAATATTCGTTATGCCTATAGCCAAATTGTTTATAGTTGGTGGATCAGTGCCAGACTGCCAGAGTTGGACCTATGAGAAATAACAATATGATTGATTGGATTGTTGTATTTTAAATGTTGAAAATAGCCCTTATTTTCAACCAATATTTAATTAATCAAAGAAAAATACATTTTCTAACAAGGGCACTATCTTGCCATTATCACGTAGGAGCCCACCCCATCATCCCATGTGCAGCAGCGGTGGTCATCAGTGGGAGAACTAGAGGTAGTCCGGGGGTGCCATGTCACTGTCCCCGGCCCTCTGGGTTTTTTGAAAATTGTGATATACTTTATGAATTATATTAATATATTATACTACATAATATCTCTTCGAAAATACTATTTCAAATTTTTTTCATGATAGACATTTAACTTTGAATCTTAATAAATTTATCATGCTTTGATTTTGAAATTTTGGCCCCGGGCAGTGCTGCAAGCGTTGACTGCCGTAGTAATGGGAATGGTATCCAGTATCATCATTCGTGGAGCTGACTGCTGGGCTGTTGGAAATAATTGTAAACATCTTGGCACTAGTGGTGCCTTAGACCGTGGAAAGAAAAGGTATTGGCATTGATGGTTGCATAACTGATGACTCTGGACTCTAGACTCTAGACTCTAGACCAAAAATGAATTTTTCTAACACAGCATACATTTTTGTAATTTAGATTGCTTGAATCGTCATAGGTAAGGAAGAATCTGATGAAGGGAAGAACTACAATTCTTTCACAATCGTCTACCATTCAATCTCGACTTTTAAGATGGCTTATTGATCGATTAAAAATAAATTATATTGATTTTTTTGCTTTTCTCTGATCAATCGGTGACCGGAATCAAAAGAATTATCTTACATTGAACCAATTTAGTTTTCGCACGATCGCACACCTCACAAAAGTCAATTTGTGTGCATATAGAATCTAAACGATCCAAATAAGGTGGAACTCACCCATAATTCGAGGCCAACATGATATGAAGGGGATTGTGTCCCCTTTATTAGGACTGCATAGAATTAATGAAATACAATTTATTTTTATTTTTGATACGGACTTAACTACAGTGGATTGGAGTCCCTTAATGCATTGTCGGTCCAATTAGCAATGGGAAAATTGTTGTTGAAACTGCATTATTAAGGCACAAATTAATGGGCGTAAAGTTTGCGTTTGAAAAGTATTTGCCTTAATTTTATCTTACAAAAGTTGGGGCATCAAACACCCTAATATTACCTCAGTTTTTTTTTTTTTTTTTTTTTTTTTGGGGGGTAAGCTCAACAACCATTGTTTGCACTTTTAAAATATTTTAAAATTATTAAAGACATTAATAAAAAAAACAAAAACAAAAACCCAATTATTTTGCAAAATTCTAGATCTTTGACCACCGGTTCTTATGGTTTAACGGTCATACAGGGGTGGATTGTGATTTGAGTAATGTTACATAAAGATCGAATCCACTCCAATATTGTAATTTAAAAAAAAAAAAAAAAAATAGTCCTTCTAACTTGTTGTATACGTACGTCTTCCTCAATTATTCCGAACTTATTTTTTAAATTTTCTATTAGGTTTGCTTAATTTACAATAATATTTCTTCCTTTTCCTTTGCTTTAGAGCACACCTTGCATGTGGGAAACAAATTAAACATAAAAAAATGGGAAAAAAGTAAAGGGTACCGCAATTGACGCTTCAAATTTGACCACTTGCACTTTACTTCAAATTATATATTATTACAATACCAAAATTATCCTTTGAAAAACCAAAAGCTTTTATTTAACTAATGCAATTGAAAATACTAATGTGAATCGAATATTTTGAAAAATTAATTATTAGATTATATATATTTTTTATATATGTCATGTGTGTTAAAAATTACGGTAATTCAACTATCAATTTCTGAAATATATCGCTGTAAAAAACTAAAATAATTCTTTACTTATGAATAACTTAAAGTTAGGAATTTTGAAGCAATTGGTACATTTTCCAAACTTAAAACAACAGTATTACCAACTATACGAAAGAAGCCACCAACCATTGGGCGTCATGAACATGATTGAGTAGTGTGGGTTCAGTGGGGTCGATTCTCCATTATTGTCTTTGAGATAAATTAATGAAGCATCAATTTTAGATTTGGGATGAAAGGGAAAACTCTATATCCTAATTGTAAAAAAGAAGCAAAGGAAAAGGTTGGCATCTATCTAGCTACCATGACTGTCGGCTGTCATTTTAGTAGTTAAATGACTTTGTAGCACAACCATGCCATGTGTACAAAAGCATAGTTTCAATGAAGATATATAGTCAAATATATGAGACGGTCCATGTGTGGCTACAAATCGCATCACCATTAAAAGTCGATATGGCATTGAATTCAAAGCCTCCATGTTAATTTATTGTGAACCTAAAGAGTAAAGATTGGGGTGAGTTGTTGAGAGAATCCCAGTAATTCAAAGCCTCCATGTTAATTTATTGTGAACCTAAAGAGTAAAGATTGGGGTGAGTTGTTGAGAGAATCTGCAGTAATTGTTAGACGAAATATTCAAATCCCTCATTAATTAGCAATATTGGAATATCACAATATATCGGTTGCAGTTTGAGAGGAGAGACCACACCACTTAAAGCATGACACATCAGGGTAATTTTTAATTTCGGGTTAAAGTTTTTGGTGTAATAGTATTTTTCTTATTTTTATTGTTTTTTATTCTTAAGAAAATTTATTGGTCTTATGAGCTATATATATAGCCGGAGTTAGCTTGTTGACTAGCTCTCCCATTTTCCTT
Source organism: Hamamelis virginiana (assembly GCA_017140935.1). Classification (NCBI taxonomy): domain Eukaryota; kingdom Viridiplantae; phylum Streptophyta; class Magnoliopsida; order Saxifragales; family Hamamelidaceae; genus Hamamelis; species Hamamelis virginiana. The sequence goes on along the minus strand of JAESVK010000655.1, from coordinate 492,290 downwards.
AAGCCCTCCTCACCCTAATTTGTAAAGGTGAAATTTAAAGCAGATCTCGGATACAACTATCAAGAGATATTTATATTGCCCTTTTACTCTTTTTTTTTATATTGATAAAAATATCTTTCTTTCTCCTACCAAATCAAGTTTGGGAGGAAAAATCTCACCACTCAAAACAAAACACATCAGGGTGGTTTTAAATTTCGGGTTATAGTGCCTGTTGTTATGGTAATTTTTAATAAGAATAACAAATTATGTATTCCATCATTTTCAATCTCCTTGCATATCAAAGACACAGGAAGAAAGAAAGCCATTTTTTCAACCATTCTACGTTCATTTTACCAAACACGTACACAAGAATTAAGGAAAATGGGTTTCCGTCCTTTAAGGATGGCTATCTTATTTTTCTTCCTTCCACTTTTTCATCCTTCTACTAAACAAAGCTACAGGGTAGCGAGAACCTTCTATCAGCTCTAGATTTTGGTAACTGCTCACTCATGCCGACATATCACAATTAGTTTTGAATTTTGTCAGATCTAACCCTGTAGCAAGCTCTTTTTATGCATTGGGTGACTAATAGATTCATGAATTGTTCAACGTAAAAACATCCCTTCATCATCATTAGCAATTGGAATTTTTAATTTTTATTATTTTTTAATCATATGTGGTTGTTACATCAAGGAATCCGTGATATACAAAAAATTCGAATGCCTTGGACGCAATTTGAATGTGTAGCTTAATTAATGTGTACCTTCAACGTGAAAAACATCCCTTCATTATTGGGAATATACAAAGGCAAGACAATTTTGGTTGTTCCATCAAGCAAGCAGTCCGTGAAGCAAAGCCTTGGACGGTTCAATGTGTGTTGAGTGGACTTATTTAGAAAGCTTTAAATTTCAAGCAAAGACAATGAAATTTGTCTCCCGTGATGCACAAATCAGATCACCAACCACTACACATAACATTATTTAATTTGTTTGAAGTGGTCAAAAATATTCCCATTATTATTAAACCATGCACTTTTCAATATCCACCTTAAGTGATTTAATCTTTACGTCATTCTTACATCCCTAACAATCCAATAATTTTTTTTCTCTTTTTTTAATTAGCTAGAAGATTATAAGAACTATTAATTAATATAAATATTATTACATTAATTGAAAAGAGAATATTCTTTCAACTGTGGCCATCAGTCGATTAGATTCCATGCCAATGAGAACATCTTAAAGCTTGCCTCATAAGACTGCACTCATAATACATCGTGTTGTGTTATATATAGATAAGGATTCGACTCCAAGAGTTCAAAGGACGGTCTTGCTAGCTTTATTCAAATAAACAATATAAGAACTATATATTAATATTTAGTTTATATATTAATTATTACAATTGAAGAGGGAATATTCTTTCAACTCTGTGGCCACTAGTTTAGAAAACATAATTAAGCCAATTAATGTGGGCATTAGTCGATTAGATTCCATGCCAATGAGAACATCTTAAAGCTTGCCTCAAAAGACTAGCTGCACTCACAATACATCGTGTTGTATTATAAACAAGGATTCGACTCCAAGAGTTCAAAGGACGGTCAAGCTAGCTTATTCAAATAAACAACATATAATTGTAGCTGATGTAATGGTTTGTCAGCATGCCGGTTGCTTATAAAGAGGAGACGTGTATGGTTATTCTGTATTTATTTTGGCCATAATACGCATCATGCAACATTAGCTGCGATATATCAGTTTAGGAAAATGCTTAAAAGATTATTTATCCTTAATTATGTCCAAAATATAAAAGATTTATACGCAAAACTTCAAAAAAAGAAAAAAAAAAAGATTTATACTTAAAAGTCCTCTGAAGTATAGGAGAAAAAAAATGCCCTCCACTATAATCTCGTGTTGATAAATAGAAAAATAATCTATAAGTCCCTTAAATGGCCTGAACTGTGTTATGGTTTTCTTAATAATAAGCCTTAACCCTAATATGAGTTAAATGCTGTATAAATAGAGTACAAGGATGTAGGATATGTAAAAAACAAAAATACCCCAGTACGTATAGTTCCATATTTATACAATAATACCCCATTAATCTTATTATGCCCCCACAAGCTGCTGGGGAGGTACCCACAATAGCTTGGACCGAAATGTAAGAAAAAGAGAAGATGAAAGACCCTTTGTAAAGATATCAACAACTTGGTTGGAGGAGTGTTCACTCAAGAAATTTTCAAGATGACAACTTTATACATGTGGCTTTTAATGAGGGCGTGCCAGAAAGGTTGACCTTGCACCTTATCAAGGTTTTATAATTGGTTTGAAGGTAAACGAACCAAATAATTAAATCAAGCAATTGTGACAGTTTGGTTTTGCCTGTACTTTAATTAATTAATACAAGGCAAAATAATTAAAATAACTTGAAATGTAACAAATAAGAACAAAAAGTAAAATGATTCGAAGAAACCACATAATCATATTATTACTTCCATTTCTGGTATAACAAAATATAACTTCTGTTAAAGTCCTTTGAGCCAAGGATTCTATATTAAAGAATGGATAGTATGAGGAGTGAGAGATATTTTAGAAGAAAAGGATAGAAAGAGGAGGAGAGAGAGTTGTAGACGAAATAAATGGAGAGACCTACTGAATATGGGATGAGAAAAGAAGTCCTAAGTTAGGAGATACATTGAGATGAGAAGACAGATAAATATAAAGGCTTGTGTTGTGTGGTTGAAGAACCCATTGCATGAAGAATTATTCCTCTATTTATAGACTTGTAAGATAACTGCTTCAGTCCGGATTGAATAAAATGTTGACAAGTGTCCAGTGTTATATCTGCAACCTTAAACAACAAATCCGAATATGAATAATGTTTAATTTCTCTCGGCCTATGTCTTTAATCCAATCACAGTACGCCATTTTTCCATAAAAACTACTGCTCTTGCATGTTAATTTGAATATCAAGTTAATCTGCATTTGAATTTTAAATTCATCAACTACTATTTATTTCCCACACGTGCCACCACCATTTGACAGTTATTGGCAGTTATTTTCAGCATATTGATCCAGTACTTCGCATTCTATTTTAATAAATCTATTTGAAACTATTAGCCTTATGGTTTCAATCCATATTTGTTTATTGATTTTGATGATAACAAACATTGTGTATTATGTTTATGCATATATTTCATTGAACATCTTGATATATGCCGATCCTCTTTAATGGTCTTTTTGCTATCTCTTTTGATTGAATATATTGGATGTATATGTTGAATATTTTATCCTATGATTCTTATATATATCATCAATATTATTCATACTTGTAAGAATAAGGATTTAAGCCATTCAATGAAGAAAATTCAACATTGCTTGAAGCACCCTCGAAGCTCATCCACTCTAAGTGTGCCTTATATGAATATGAATAGTTATATGTTCACTAAGGACCATGAAGAGAGCTATTCAAAGATGAAGTCTTGCTCAAGCCTATCTCAAGCCAATCTCAAGACTATCACAAGTTTGGAGATTTCAAATTGAAGGCCTTGTTTCTATCTTGTGTAAGCAATTAGGATTTAAATGTAAATATCTCTATTTGGATTGAATTACATTAGCTTAAAAGACAATGACCTCTTAGACCTTAGTTTTTATCTTGGGAAAATCATTTTGATTGGTCAAAATTATTTTAAATCAAAGTAAGCTATTTCAAACTTAAAACATAGCTTAAAGTTTATGAAAAATGACTTATGGCCTAGCCTAGTCGACTAAGCCATTGTGTATAGTCGACTAATTGTATGGCAATAAGCATGTTTTCATAAACACCTTAGCTAGTCGACTAATACCTTGGTACTAGTCGACTAATCTTGCCCAGATTTTTAAATGCTATGATTTTCTCTCTTCTAGTCGACTAACCCATTTGACCCAGTCGACTAATCGACTCCAGATTCTTTTTGATAGTGTATTTAAAATACTCTAGTAGACCAACCTATTAGTCCTAATCGATTAAGTATGCTCTACAACAAATAATGGCTAGTTTTTGCAAACTAAACGGCTATATTTTTGTCTCTAACAGCCATATTTGTTTGAGAGCTTATAAATATCTTTTGATTGAGTCTTGGATGACAAGAGAAATACATTCAATCATATTGAAACACACTCATACTCAAATTAACTATTGTTCATCATATTTGTGTAATTCAATCCATATGAATCATTCTCTCTTAAGCCAATACTAGTTCATATTCTTGAGAGATATTAGTGAGAGCTCATTTTTGTACTCATCTACTCTTGAAGGAGTTATTAGTTGTACACAGAAATCTTCTTGTATCTTTTGTGAGCTTTAAGGGTTTTACGAAACTCTTGTGGGTGAGAATCTACCATCTTTGAAAGTAGATTGTGGGTGAGTGTCTTCCACCTTTGAAAGAAGACGTACTATTGTAAAGGTTTCTCCACCTTGAAGGGGTGATTCATAGTGGATTGTGGAATCCTCAAGACGGAGATCGTGAGGGGTGGATGTAGATGAAGATCGAACCACGTTAAAATCCTTGTGTTTGAATCTCTCTAACTCTATCTCTTGCATTTATATTTATTTACTTGCTTCATAAATTATTGAGTTGTGATTAATATTTATATTTTCTCTATTTCCAATTAAGTTTATTAATTTGATCATCTTTTGCTAAATTTAATTGGATTTATTTTTTTTAATTGATAATTATTTCCAAAAGTTTGCAATACTCTATTCACCCCCCCTCTAGAGTACATTTTGGGCCAACAGAAACACATGGCATTACTTTATTGGTTTAAAGGATCACATCATTATTCCTTTTAAACAAGGCTACGTGTCCACATTTCAATGGACAATTATTTTTAATGGTGAACATACCCCCTGCATTAAGAAAAACTCAGTTATGACTTTTGAATTGATAGGAAATCCTCACGTCCCTTTAACTCTGCCCCAGCGTGAAGCTTTAAAAGCTTTCAACTTAGTTTATACACCATTGTTATTGATTCTGAACTCCTCAACTTCCATTAAATCAACAATGGCTTCTTCTTCTAGCAAACCTTCAACCATTGAACACCCTACTTCACTCACTCTATCACAGTTATATACAAAAACCCTAAATTACCACTCTGAACACCTTTATTCCCGATTCCTTAATCCACATTCATCGAATGCTAAATATACGGTCTTAGGGCCATCTTTTAAAAAGGAGATCAAAGGGTATTTTACTCCTCATTTCCCTTTCCCTGAAGAACAACTTATTCTGCTTCAACAAAGCAAGAAGCTTGAATGGGATGGGAGACCAATATGTCATTGGCCCAAGGTTGAGACCGATTGGAATGCTTGGGTTGAAAGGGTCAAGAGCTTCAAATGTCAAGAATGGCATGAGATTGGAATCCACAATGCCATTTCTTTATCCACAAAGAGTTTTTCATGCAATGGTAAGCTCTTGGCTGCTGCTTTATGCTTTTGGTCCCCTACTTTTAATTACTTTCACTTTCTATATGGTCCCATGTCTCCCACAGTCATGGATGTATGTGAAATTTGAGTCTTTTCCCTTATGGCTCTAAAGTCACTCATTTTCTTGCGGAGGGTTAATCTCAAAACTATGTTTTACCTCCGAGCAAAGGCTTTAGTTACTCTGCTTTTATTAAATCTGAAATGAAAAATGACCCAAAAGGACTTTCCATGCAAGAATACATATCTTTTCTCCTTTTCTGGATCAATTGATTTTTAATCTGTTCTTCATCCCAAAGGATTACGCAAGAATGTCTATATATTGCTAAGGCTCTTGCCTCTAAGCAACCACTTGCCCTTGCTCCTTTTTTATTAGCTAATTTGTACAAGAGGTGTCAAGAGATGCACTCTAAAAGGCTTACCTACCAAATAGGATGTCCTTTCTGGATTCTGCAGTTCTAGTTATATGCCTACTTCCCAGAAATCAGGACAAAATTATTTGATTTACAAAATCAAACTTTTGTTAATTTTGCTGAAAGAATGATGATGACCGAAGATCCATTTTCTTATTCTTTTGAGAATTATTTGAATTTCTTCTTTAGTTTAACTCTTCGAAGAAATGCCTCTTTGTTTCAACCCTTCTTTGACCATACCTCCCTAATATGTTTGCAAGGCAGTTTGGCCTTTTGCAAGTCATTCCCCTTCCATATGTCAGTTTGTTCAACCCCGTTGTTTCTTTCAGAAAAACCTTTAAGTCCACTTCTCGGGTTCAAAGCATTCTTGACTCTTATTCTAAATCAAAAAGTAGTTTCAATTTCTTCATATTTGAAAGTTCTACCATAACTGAGAGTTACTTCGAAACTTGGTGGGAAACCAATTGGCAGCAGGCCTATAGTGGTTTCAATATCTCCAATCTAGAAAGAGCTCTTTTCCCATTTGAGCTCAACCCAACTGCTATCATTGAAGAAGAAGCTGAGGAGAGTGTGGTAATGGTAGTATTTAATGGAGGAGGTAGATCAACTACATGAACAGTAACAACTATAGAAGGAGCACTGCTCAAAGGTGGAGTATCTAAAGAGTGAACACCAACTGTACTAGGAGGAGAACCCAAGTCGTGGCGAAGTAATTGCAGTAGAAGAGAAGACATGAATTTAATCCATAAGATTAAATTCCAATGTCGATTGAGGAGGCACTAGAAGAGGTAAGAGAGCATAAGTGCTTGTGGAGTTACTTGTAGATAGTACTGAACAATGAGAAGAATTCGCAAAAGGAAAGCAATATTCATAAAAAACAACATGACGAGATATATATACACGTTTAGTGACGGGGTCAAGTCAAAGGTATCCTTTATGAATATTGTTGAATCCAAGAAAAACACAACGCTTGGTTTTGCTATCAAGTTTATCTTTGCGATATGGACCAAGACAAGGAAAATAAGTGCAACCAAATACCCGAAGCTGCTAATAACTAGGAAGATACCCCAAAAAGAACCTCAAGGGGGGAGAAATCACCAAGCACATGGGTAGGAAGCCAATCGATCAAGTAAACAGCAGTAGAGAATGCTTTTAGCCATAATGAGCGTGGCATATGTGCTTGAGATAGTAGAGTCAATCCTGTTTGTTTAATGTGCCTATGTTTGCACTCAGCTAGCCCATTTTGTTGGGGTGTACGAGGACAAGAAACTCTGATAGATATACCTCAAGTGTCTAAAAAAGATCAAAAAGGACCCTCCACAAGTTCCTTAGCACCATCACATTGGAAGAATTTGATCTTGGTTTTAAACATGTTCTCACCAATTGCTTTGAAATGTTTAAAACATGCTAAACTATATGAGCTCAATTTCATTGGATAAATCCAAGTGTAATGAATATAGTCATCAACAAAGATAATATAATATTTATGTCCAGAAACACTAGTAGTATGAGAGGGCCCCCAAATATCACAATGTACAATCTCAAAAATAGCAAAACATTGTCTAGTAGATAATGAAAAATTCATACGTTTACTATTTCCAAATTAGCAAGCATCACACACTGTAGAAGACGAGAGTGAATCAAATATAGAAATATGCTTATTAGAATGGAGTTGAGACATAGTCAGTTGTGTAGGATGACCAAGCCGGTTATGCCAAATTGCCCGAGGTGCAGATAAATGATGAGCAGCAACTGCTACTTCTTTATTGTGCCAATTTCCATCTTTATTATAAGAGCTTTTAGCAATATCACAAACCTACAATGTTCGTATAGGATATAGATTATCTTTAACTTATGAGGATTTTTGACTCAGATTTCCTCAAGCAACAAAGTCAATAATAGCTGCAAATGTATAGCTAAGAATTGGGGGTTGAAGATTTTCAGCCCGAGCTACAACCATAGAGGGTGGCCACCGACTGGCTGCTTGTTGGTGGCTTGTTGGCTGCTTGTTCCCTCCATGCTTAGCTATAAATATAGAGGTGCAGAAGGGAGCTAAGTGCAGTGGTAAAATGTAGCTCTTCAGGAGCAAAGAGTGAGCAAAGAGAGCTTGTTTCATTTGCCGGGTGAGCTGCAAGTATGTTTTTCAGAACAGAGTGAGTGCAGAAACAGAATGAGTTGAGTGAGAAGAATTTATTCTCATCTTCATGAGTTCTGTAATCTCTATTGTATTGATGCAGCAAGAGTGAGTGCAACAAAGAGTGTAGGGAAGCAGATTGAGAGTGTGTGAGTTGAGTTGAGAGAGTGTCTCCTCCTCCTGTAATCTCTTGTAAATTCTCTGTCTATACTGAAGTTGTAGCTGCCCGTGGACGTAGGCGATTGCCGAACCACGTAAAATCTGGGTGTCTCTTGTGTGTGTGTGTGTAACGCCCCAACCTGACGTTAACTACCAACCATCAATGATAGGTTGACACGTGTCAAATTGAAGATACAACCTGATAAGC
>JAESVK010000655.1:467391-483936 GCA_017140935.1 Hamamelis virginiana | reverse complement strand
TCAAAACAGCCATAATCTCAAGCATCGTATTTGTCCAAACATGTTCTAAAATAAGGTTTACAAGAATCATTTCAATAAATCATATTATCAGTGTTAATGAGGATAGTTATATTCCTACCTTTCCAACTTGACTTCCTATTTTGACTTCCTGGCACAAATGCACTCTATGTTGCAAAAGGATTATCAACTGGACTCTCAGGATCTGAAATAAAATGCAAATAATGCAATTGAGACTAACTCAAAATATACATCAACAAACATAAACCAATGTCTTAAATTCCAAAGACATATCTCTATTCTCAACACTAAATCTTTAAAACAAATCCAAGAGAAAATAGGTTTTTAAATAATAAATCCATTTAAAAGAATTTTGAATAAGAAAAAATATAAAATATAAAATTTTGTCAAAATTGAGGGGTTAGTCGACTAGTCATTATTGATTAGTCGACTAACGAGTCTATTAGTCAACTAGTCACTAATGATTAGTCGACTAATCGAAGTTCCCATTTAAAAAACAGAAGCTTGAAAAACTTCAGGATGCAGTAGTCGACTAAGAAAGTGGTATTAGTTGACTAATGAGTCTATTAGTCGACTAGTCACTAATGATTAGTCGACTAATCAACTGCAAAGTTATCCTGTTCGCAAAATATCCTTCACTAGTCGACTAGGCACACTCGATTAGTCGACTAATGAATTGCAGATTTCCAGAAATCCAACATTAACACTTCAAAAACCTCAATCCAACACCAAAACTCAATATCAAACTCAATTTCCAATCAAAAGAACTTCAAACCAACTAAATCAACTAACTTTACACACATCCAAAACCATATTCTCCAATTAAATCATTGGGATTTCAATTCAAAAACCCATTTAACATTCATTTTCAAAACCATAAGAATTATACAACTCAAATCCTTCAAAAATCAACTACGCAACAACCTAAACAACTCCAAACAACTGATAAAACTTCCCCATCAGTTCAAACCACACCAATTCATCCATTACACATCAAAACTCGTGTTATGGGTTTGAACCCAAAATGTAAAATTAAAGGGAAAATGAAAAAGATGAACTAGGAACTTACCTTTGGCAACTATGGAGCAATTTTTGCGAAGTCCCAGCTACGAAGTCTCACTCGAGCTTCCTCGAGAAACAAAACTGATAAGTTTAAAACTTAAACTTATCATCAATGGCATATTCGTAAATAACTTGAAATTCAATTTTTTTTTTACATTAAAATACTATTATAAAAGACTATAAAACATTAAAATACTATTATTAAAAATACGGGATATCACAGTGTGTGTGCAATTGGTATCTCCGCTGGTCCCTGGGGCATAACAACTGGTGTTAGTGCCTAATAGAGGGGTGTTTTAATTTTTGTCTGGAAATCAAAGTGTTGAATTTTTTTTTTTTTGAACATACAAGGAGGTAGATCTCGCCGAGACGATTGCAATAGTGTAAATGGCGTAAAAAATGGAGTCTAGATGAAGATTCTAGAGCCGGTTAAGGTTTCTGCAAAAAAGTTAACTCGCCAGAGAGTTTGCTGGAGAAGACGACCTTTGCCGGAATATTCCGATGGAATATTCCTTGCCCAACAGTCCAGCAGTAACGTGAGTAGATGATCTTTGACCTTGTTGACCGTTGACTTTGACAAAAAAAATTCCCTATCCCGAGGTTTTTCGACGTTTTGAATCCATCCGTCCAGTCAGATTTGTCAAATTCAACATCGTTTGTTGTCCACGCATTGATCGCACGCACCAGGTCCATTTTGGCCCGTTTGTACTCCTTCCTAGCTAATTTGACTGTTCCGGACACAACCATGCACTCCATTTGTTCAAATTCGGACTCAAAGTTGGAGTATAGCCTTTGAGAGTACCGAAATTGCTGAGTATTGAGCTTGTTTCAAGCGTCGTTTATTGATTGTATTGGAAATAATGGCAGAATCTTCCAGGCAGACATCATAAGAGTCCTCAAGCACTTCCAGTCGAAGAAATACATTCTCCAATGTCAAGTTTGAGGTGGAAACATTCGACGGAACGAACTTCAGTGGGGAGCGTTATCGTGGAGGGGGGATTGTTAGAGGGTTTTTCCACAATGCCGCTTGCCTGCCACGGGGCGTGGTAACTCGGAGACTTTAGCATGCGGCAATGTGAAGTCTTAGATGTTTCAAACTCAACAGGAGTTGGAAATTGCTTTGGAGGACAAATTGGACGATATTGGGGAGAATGAGTGGACACAAGTCAACCGCTATGCCTGCGGTACCATCTGATTGTGTCTGGCCAAAGATCAGAAATCCTTTGTCAGGAAAGAATCTTCGACAAAGGTATTGTAGCATAAATTGGAAGACAAGTACATGACGAAGAGAGTAGAGAACAGACTCTACCTGAAGAAGCAACTCTTCCGTTTCTAGTTAACGAGATGGCACTAGGCGAAAGATTGTCCAAACAGGGACAAGAAAGAATTGAAGGTGAACATAACACGGGATGGAGATTGAGATCTAGGTGAAGAATTAGCTTTCACAGTTTCATCAGCAAGTGGCCATTCTGATGAATGGATTTTAAATTCCGGATGTTCCCAACACAGAGCCGGCATACCGAGGGATGGGTAGGGTACGTGTCCCTAGCTTGCACGCGGCAGGTGCTGCCGAGTGAGCATGCTACGCGTAAGGGAGGGTGTGAAGCAAAGTCCCATATTGCCTATGTATGATAGTAAGATAGTAGAGTTCCAATAAGCATTGGTTCTCAAGCTTACAAGAGTTCGATGGAGGAGTTGTATTGTTAGGCAACGACAATGCTTGATAGGGGATTGGAACGATTCGGTTGTAGAAGCATGATAGAACTATTAAGGTTCTCACAGATGTTCAGAATGTACCGGACTTGAAATATAATATCATCTTAGTGGGAGTTTTAGACTCCAGTGGTTACAAAGTAATCGTAAAAAGTGGAGCATTGGTTGAAATGAAAGCTACTCGAAGGGGAAATTGATATTTCCTAAATGAGTCTACAGTAACAGAAAGAGTGGTTGTCTACACCAGCTCAGAGGATGATGCAACAGACACTTTCAGACTTTGGCACAAACACGTGCGCTTAGGGCATGTTGGAGGAAAGGTTTGCAAGGATTGGTCAGGCAAGGTCTCTTGACGCCAAAATAGGGAAGCATGAGTTCTGCAAGCATTGTGTACAGAGCAAGCAGAAAAGAATCAAGTTTGGTACTGCTGCTCATCAGAGCAAAGGGATTCTTGAATACGCTCACACAGAAGTATGGGGGTATGGACAATCTGGGCAAGTCTAGAAAAATTGTCCAAGTGCTAGCTGGAGTAGGTTTGGCAAGTGGCTCCAAGTCAGTAAATGAAGATACTGGTAATGATACTAACTTTATGTCTCTCTTCATGGAAGATGATGTCCTGTGAAAAGGGACATGTACATCCTTATGGCAAGCCGCTAATTCCCAAAGTTGCCATGATAGAGGATGTGTTAAAGTTAGTAGGTCCACAAGTTTGCACATAGGCATTGGTTTGGCATTGATGCAGGGTGTGTGGTGGAAATTCATGTCAATGGCTGATGAATTTCCAGGAAAGCCAAACGTGGAAGTTACACCATAATTTTTTAGCAAAGTTGTTTTCGACATAGGCCGAAGTGAAATGCTTGGAATTGGTTTACTCTGAGTGGGTATGCTTTTTATGGTAGAGCATGATAGCGGAAGCTATGAAGATCTTCATTGAGGTAGAGCGTGGTTGTGGGACCAACCAAAGTCGCAAAGTGGAAATAAATTGTTGGGAATGAAAGAAAAAGAATGCAAGCATATGGCGCAGATTCCATATGCCGATGCAGTTGGTGCCTTGACGTATGCTATGGTATGTACAAGGCCTGATATCTCACATGCGGTTAGTACGGTCAGTAGGTATATGCATGATGCATGATCAGTGACTAGCAAGCAGTAAAGTGGATCTTGAGATACATACATGGCATAGTCAATATATTTCTACTGAGCATTCAAAAGCTTACGTTGTCTTTTATACAATAGATATTCAGGTGGTTGATAGTAGCTTGGATAATGGAGCGCGTTGCATTTTGCTTTTGGATCAATAGTTTTTGGTGTATCCCTGCAGTTTGTCAAGAGCAGGGATAGAGTTTTGGATTTTATAAACATTATATGTATATTATGGTTTGTGCCAGGGATGTTGGCATTGTGATATTTTATATAAATGATTGTAAATTTCTTATATGTACAATACGATTTGGGACATATGTATGTACATTTTATTTCATGTTTTAATATAAATATTTTATTATCTCCTGAGTATGGAAATATGAATGAACTTATCAGGTTGTATCTTTAGTTTGACACGTGTCAACCTTTCTATGATGGTTGGTATATAACGCCAAGTTGGGGCGTTACACAAAGAATGTAAATAAAGTGGAAAATCATTGCGGGTTGCGTGTGAGAGTAAAAAGAACTAACTAAACTAATACTAAAGGCAATGGAATATAAATGGTTGGATTCTAGGGTTTCTACTCACCCACAACAAAAGAATATGTCTCTCTTCCTATGGTTTCTTATCTAGGATCCATTGAAGAATGATTTTTGATGGAGTATTTAACTTTAAAAGCTTTTAAAACATAAAAGGATAAAATAATGATAGAAAATGCCCTCTTAAACATTTTGTTAAACAAATGGAGTGCATAAAAGATCAAGCACAATGTGTACCAAGCTTAACTTGTTGACACAATGTCAAAAAGATGTCAAACCAAGTGTATAGAAAATATGAAAAAGTATTTGCTATCATACAACTTTAACTAAAGCTCAAATGAGTGAAAGAGGCTTGTTACCTTTGTTGTAGAATGGGTTTCCACCATTTGAATCCAACCTTGGAGGCTTAGAACTCCATAAAAGCAAAAACAATCAAAGTAAATGCAAGAAACTTGAAATAAATGCTACTAATATTAATTGAAGATGGGAATACAAAGTTTAATACCATACAATTGAAGAATAACTAAGATTACATAACATAAATGAAAATAAGAATGAAAAACTACCTAAACTAAGCTAATCCTAACTAAGAAATGAAGAACAAAAGAAACCCTAACCCAAAACTAATGGAGCTTTCCATCTCAGCTGAAAAGTGGGCTTTTATAGCCCTCTCTTAGGGTTTCATGAATGGGGGGTGAAAGGATGATGTTAGGTTTTTTATTCATGTGTTGGCTAATTTTGGTTTCCAAAACACAAGTTGAGTTGTATTGGTTTTGGTCGTTTGGTTATTTCACAATCCATCTAGCATCGAAGAGCATCAAGATCAAGTTTACTTGAAGATCGAGGTTGAAGCTCATTGATTCATTGAAAAATCTTTTCAATGCTTTGCTAGGATGGTAAGTTGACTTAGAACATAGGTTTTTATATGCCTTTAGGTGGTTTAGAATGCCTAATATAACTAGGGATGATCCACATTTAGAATTTGGTCTAAAAGTGTTTTAAATAAATTAAATTTTTATTTTTGCCAAAGTGGATCAATCCAGCCTTTTTAGTAGGATTGATCCTATGGGCAGAAAGGTTTGGATCGATCCAACTCGCATACAGTTCGGAAATCTTTTATTTTTTTGCAGATTTTGATTGGTTTTGACTTATACCAACTCCTACATGATTAAGGAACTTTACTAGGGTTATAAATAGGTTCTTTTAGCCTATTTTATAGGTGTGGAGAATTATTGATTTATCTTTAACTAGAATTCAGAAACCATAGCCTCCATAACATGCAACACATTCTCCATGGTGCTTAGCTTCTAGTTGCATGTTTTTATTCTTTTTTTGATCTTCAATCTAGAGAGGTTGTAAACCACACCAATATTTTTTTAGAGGGATTCAAGGGATTGAATCTCGCGTTGGATTTAGCCGGCAAATTCCGGTTGTTGCCGTCAGTTATGGTGTGACGTACTGTTGGTACGTTGTGGGTTGTGCAGACGTATTGTGGAGCTCGGTACGAAGTGAAGACTGTGCTCGTTCGTGGACTCAGTCAAGAAGAAACTTAAAGATGGCGTGAGCTACTTGGCTTGTGAACTCAAGCGTTAGGTTGTAGTGTCGGAATCTAGTAAGTTGTTTTTTTTCATAATGCTTCCATTATTCTCGAGGTTTTTTTTCTTTACCCTGTTGTGGTTTTCCTCATTAAATCTTTGTGTTTTTATTTGCTTTAATTTTTCCACTGCATATAGTTGCTAAATTGAACACATAGATTAATTAGGATTAATTAGTTTTTAAGTCTAATTGGGTAATTCTTAGTAACCTAATTTCAAGAGACTCGCATCCTCGAAATTTCAATTGGTATCAAAGCGTTGGTTCACTCTTTTGGTTTAATCGCCTAAGTGTGATCCAGCATATTCGAGGATATGAATCTTTTGCAAGAAGGAGGTTCGAATGTTAGACCCCCATTGTTTGAAGACTTAAATTACCCTTATTGGAAGTCTAAGAAGATGATTTTTTGAAATCCCTATATGATAGGGTTTGGTTGACTGTTCAAACCGGTTGGAGTACCCCCATTGTCACCAAAGATGATGTTACCTATCCCAAATCTCCCGAGAAATGGGACAAAAATGACCTATAAAGAAGTAGTTGGAATAACAAAGGGCTATATGCCATTTTTAATGGTGTTTCTGGGTCAGAGTACTGTAGGATCAAGAAATGCACTACTTCGAAAGAAGCATTTGATATCTTACAAGTAGCCCATGAAGGTAATCGCCAAGTGAGGAAGTCTAGGCTCCAAATTCTCACCTCTAGTTGAATTAGGATAGAAGAACATGAAATATTTTCTTAAAGAGATTAAATTCAATCTGTACATGTGTAATAAATTAGGAATTTGGTGATGCGTGTGGGTTTTTTTTTTTTTTTTTGGCAAATGTATGTAACGGTAGCTTGTGAGAAAAGTAAATGTAAATGGTTGGTTACAGGATTTTGTAAAACTAAAGTGCTTTAACCGATAATGGGGTTTTGCAAATGGACATGCATACTTTTTAAAGTTTAATTTGAATTGTCAATGGTGTGGATGTGCATTTATCTATGTGAAATGTTTACTAAATTCTTTAAATAGTGTGGACCTTTGGACCTTTGGACTTCATTAGATAAATGGTGTGGAAAGAGGTATAATTGGAAGCAAGAGAGAGAACTTTTCAAAAGTCCTTAAATCACCATATGTGGCAGTGAGGGAAAGAGATGGACGCCAGATGTCAATATACATACAAGATCTTTAATGTTCAATGCTTTGTTCCTTCATATATAATACGAGCTTCTTATTCCTTTATATATAATACGAGCTTTGTTATTGTCTTTTTTTAATGATGCACAGTAGATATCGAAGTTTATTGAAATGCCTAAAAAAAAATTATCACACTTTGTTCCAGCATAGTGATTTTTTTGATTTCTACATAGTGAACTTGGATTTTGGTATAGTAAATTTTGAATCTGGCATAATGAATTTGGTCGAAGTATTGAACTTCGTCCGAGTAGTAATCTATCAAAATTTTATTTAGGAAGGAGCATTTTTGTTCAAATAAGATGAAAAATCTTTTGGAAGGATTTGAGTAAGTGAATCTTATTTTATAGGACCTTTCACCAAATTTTCTAATTTTTATTACTCTGTACTACTTTTTCAAAGTGTATTTGGTCCTGCCCCACCATTTTGTGAGAGCAGATCTTTTTGACGAAGCAAATGCATTTGCCAATCATTTTCATTTCTAGAATAGCATTTAAAGTCCATCTCAGGCTACCTAAATTTTCAGGCCTGACACGATCACGTTGGATTACTTAATATCTGACACATGTAATCCAACGTGATCGTATCAGGCCTGAAAATTTAGGTATTGTAAAGCATGCACCGTACCATAAAAATGTATAAGCAGTATTTTGGTCGTTTCAAAATTAAAAGAGCAAAATGGTACGTTGGTTATATATATATCTCTAAGTTTGATCTTCCCTTTGACACCAATCACCAATTTTTACTAACTTTACTCATGTAAGAGGATTAATAACGTCGAAAGTTTAGGGCTAGTTTGGTTAAGCTTCTATTTTTTGTTTTCTACTTATGAAAGATTTTTATAATTTTTTATAGTGCAAAAATTTGGTAGTTATTTTTAAAAATTGAGATAGCAACAAATTTTTAACCTAAAATTTTAAAGTATCTATCAAAATTTTCACACTAAAATATTTTATATTTTTACTTTAAAAAAAAAAAAAAACAGTAAATAGAAACTTACCCAAACGGGTAACTAATAAGATATTTCATTACCAAAAACTAATTATATTTTTGGTAGTAACTATTAATTGCAAATTTGCAATAACTACTCTTGCGATTAGTTTGAAGAGAATGTGTAGTTTTGGGTACGTAATGAGATTTTTGAGAAGGTCATGGCAGGATACATTTTAGAAGTGAGTATTAGTATGCACATTCACCGAAATTTTCATGGGTTAATGTGAAAGAGGAATCATTTTTATTCCACTCCATTCATAAAAACAACCTACCAACACTTGTGTGTGTATATATATAATATTATATATATATATCGAGAGAGAGAGAGAGAGAGAGAGAGAGAGAGATCTCAAGTCAAAATAGTTGACACTCCTTTTAGCTGAATCACATTTTCCATTAATTTGCATGTTCTGAATGTTGACAACAATCAATTAATCTACCAACCGACAATCAATCCGTTAGATCCTATGAAAATCAATTTTACAGGCATGTAGTCAAAGCATTAATAAATTTAGAAAACGACCGAGCAATGTTCACCTAAGTTTAACAACAAATTATACATGAGACCCTAAAAATTGATTTTATTAGCACAAAGTCCAATAGATAAAATTCTTTATTCAGAAATTCTTTTATGTTAAAATAAAAAAAAATATTAATGGCATAATAACATTTCAATAAATAAATAAAAAAAGTAAACAAATATAGAAGTTTTCAACTTTCTTACAGTTTTTCACCATTGTTGCTAATGGCCTCCGGCAAGTGTCGATGGTGATCGGTATCTGGAATATGGAAAAGGGTTGAAAAAAAAAAAAAAAAAACTCTTGAACAGTTGAAATGGACTCAAAAAGTGTCAACTTCTTAAAGATATCCACGAATCAAGACTCGGTGATTCTCGGATTATTTGATGCATCCATTTAAATTGGTAAGCTCCCACGTTTTCTAAATATGCTTACCTGTGTTTAAAAAATGAGAGGCACAAATATCCTTTTGCCATATTTTATAAATTCATTAAAAACTTAATTTTCTGGAGGAACAGTAGAGTGATCTTATAGCTAAACCTTTTAAGTGTAAAACTTATTTTAAATGCCACATTGCACATGGAGTGGGTGAACCTTACACACTCCATTTTCCACATTGTTGAAAAAATATTTTTCTTTGACTAAATATTAGTTGAATATAAGGGCTATTTTTGAATTTTCAAATATATCCAATCAATGATAATTTTATTTCTCAGAAGTTCCACCAACTCTCCACTCTTTACAATTCTTAGATAGAAATTGAAAATCAACGGCCCTCCACAACTAGAACAATTTGGCTCTCGACGTGAGGAATTTTTTACTAGTACTTGTTCTCGCAGCGTCAATTTTTCACATGCCATATTTTTTGCCAGAATTTCACGTACCAATTACCAAGTTGGTTAAAAACCAAAGTATTTATACATGCTGAATTTTGCAAAAGTAAAGTCAGTATGAAACTCATTGAGAATTGTGAGATGCATATTTTGAAAAACCGACCGTTGCATTAGATACCATTGTTATGGATATCACATCTGCCAAAAAGTACAGTCATTTGATGTAGGCCTCTCAAAATACAAACTGTGAAAAATTCTGACCGCTAAAAACTATCAGAGCTTTTTTCAGTGACATATTTGAGAAACCGGCCGTTAGATCACTGTGATTTTTGGCATGTCTGATATACATATGCATAATATCTAATCCAACAGTCAGTCTTTCAAAATATAGGGTTAATTCCGATTTAGTACCACAAACTTTATACTGATTTTCAATCCAGGTCATAAGCTTTTTATTTACTCGATTTAATACCAAATTAAAAGTAATAAATTCAATTTGAGCCATGCCGTTAGTCTGTCAGTCAAAATTGACGGAATATCTGACGTGGCAATGACATGACATCTCAGTGCCACGTCAGCACCAACTTTCCACCAAAAAAATCACGTGCTCATTAGAAAGTTCCATGCGTTAATTCCATTTTAGTACCTTGAACTTTTATGTCAAGTTTCAATTTGATCCACAAACTTTTAAATTAAAGCGATTTTAGGACAACTTTAAAAGTCCAAAAAAATTTAGAAATTAAAATAAAATTAAGGGTAAATTACAAAACAACCCCTTAGATTTTTTTTTTTTTTTTTTAAAATGTCGTTGACACGAAAATAATGATTTATATTCAACGTCATTTGTTGGGCAAGCCTATTTTGAAGGATTATATCAATTGCATATGAACTCCAATTTGAGTGATTCAAGTTGCTGTGGAAATTCTTTACGTCATACTTTCAATTGCAACTTGAATAACTTAATTTGACTTTGAAATGAAAAAGTTATATGCCTTCAAAGTTGAGAAAAAATTATTTATGTTCAACGTCTTTTGTTCGGCAAGCCTATTTTGAAGGATTATATCTTCCGCATATGAACTCTAATTTGAGTTATTCAAGTTGCTGTGTAAAGTCTTTATGACATATTTTGAATTGCATCTTGAATCACTTAATTTGGCTTTGAAATGAAAAATTTATACGCCGTCAAAGTTGAGAAAAAATGATTTATATTTAATGTCTTTTGTTCGGCAAGCCTATTTCGAAGGATTATATTTTCAGCATATGAACTCCAATTTGAGTGATTCAAGTTGCTGTGGAAAGTCTTTATGACATACTTTCAATTGCATCTTGAATCACTTAATTTGGCTCTGAAATGAAAATTTTATTTGCCTTCAAAGTTGAGAAAAAATTATTTATGTTCAATGCTTTTGTTCGGCAAGCCTATTTTGAAGGATTATATCTTCTGCATATGAACTACAATTTGAGTGATTCAAGTTGCTGTGGAAAGTCTTTATGACATACTTTCAATTGCATCTTGAATCACTTAATTTGGCTCTGAAATGAAAATTTTATTTGCCTTCAAAGTTGAGAAAAAATTATTTATGTTCAATGCTTTTGTTCGGCAAGCCTATTTTGAAGGATTATATCTTCTGCATATGAACTACAATTTGAGTGATTCAAGTTGCTGTGGAAAGTCTTTATGACATACTTTCAATTGCATCTTTAATAACTTAATTGGAGTTCATATGCAGAAGATATAGTCTTTCAAAATAGGCTTGCCGAACAAAAGACATTGAACATAAATCATTTTTTCTCTACTTTGAAGGCGTATAAATTTTTATTTATAAAGACTTTCCACAGCAACTTGAATCACTCAAATTGGAGTTCATAAGCAGAAGATATAATAATTCAAAATAGGCTTGTCGAACAAATGACGTTGAACATAAATCATTATTTTTGTGAGGCCAACGACATTAAAAAAAAAAAAAGAACTAAGGGGTTGTTTTGTAATTTACCCATAATTTTATTTTAATTTCTAAATTTTTTTGAACTTTTAAAGTTGTCCTAAAATTGCTTCAATTTAAAAGTTTGTGAACCAAATTGAAACTTAACATAAAAGTTCAAGGTATTAAAACAAAATTAACGCATGAAACTTTCTAATGAGCACGGGATTTTTTTGGAGGAAAATTGGTGCTGACGTGGCACCGACACGTGGCACTAAATGCTGACGTGGCACTGAGATGCCATGTCATTGCCACGTCAGATATTCTGTCAATTTTGACGGACAGACTAACGGCGTGGCTCAAATTGAATTTTTTACTTTTAATTTGGTACTAAATCGTGTCAAAAAAAAGTTTATGGCTTGGATTGAAAATCAGTATAAAGTTCGTGGAACTAAATCGGAATTAACCCCAAAATATGCTTCCTACAATCATCTATATGAGCTTCATGTTGACTTTCGCGAAAGTCAGCATGCGCTGATAGGATCATTTTCTGTGTGTGTGTCTATGTATATATATATATATATATATGGATAGGATCACCTTACACATAAAAATGACTCTTATACAAACTCAAAATATGTACCGTTGGATTAGATAGAATGTGATGGGTATTTGTGTCTTGAATTAAAAACCTTTCTTGCCCATTTATTACACTTTACCCTTCTCTCTGTTCCCTCCCATCAAGAAACCATCCACCTCCCCTTCTCTGTCTTCCCTCTCATTTTTAAGTGTAAGGTGATCCCATCAAATATATGGAGGTGATATATATATATATATGTAGAAATTTTTTTATGGGTATGACACATACAAGTTTATGTGAGAATTCAGGTTTTAGTTAATGTGAATATATATTTCAAGAAACCAACCATTGATTAAATATTCTTTGTATGTATGTGATGCATGGCAAAAACCAGAATGATCGAAGTTGGTTTCTAAAATATAGACAACGAAAAATTATCATACTTTTCACCACTGAAAATTGTCACAATTTTTTACAATCTGTATTTTGAAAATCGACAGCTAAATTACTATGATTTTTGACATCCATGACATTTATAAAAGGAGTATTTCATCTAATGATCGGTTTTTTTAAAATAGTTATTCCATATTGGTTAAAAACTCATGTCAAGTCACATAAGCTTTATATGTAATGACATTACAAACTCGACTAAAAAATTTCCTAACCGTTAAAACTTGAAAATCTTGGAATTGCATACTTTGTCACCGAAAATCTAAAAAAAATTCACTTTTATTTTAAAATTCTTTAAACGTAGCTGACATACCCATGGAAGAGAGAGAGAGAGAGAGTATTTTGAGCAAGCAGATTAGATTGGAGGTCTGAAAGTAACCCAAATCATGGAAACATGGTATTATCTAAATGTCGTAGTTATTGAGAGGAAGAACTTGCCCCTGAAAGTTCTCAGAACCCTTCCACATGACGTTTGCATTACTTCAAACACACGTCGGTCCCATTAGCAAATCATAGTCTATAAATAAGGCAGCTCTGTTACTCTTTCTTGGGCACAAAACAAAGCAACAAAACACAAAGTTAGCAACATCAATATGGTGTCTTCAACCCCTGCAGCCATATTTCCCCTTTTATTACTCCTACTATTATCATCACCTTCATTGACATCTTCAATTCCCATTCAAGAATCTTTTCTCCAATGTCTCTCCGTCAATTCTAAATTCTCTGTCCCAATCTCCACATCATTAAGTAATTTAATTTACACCCCAAACAACTCTTCATTCAATTCAATCCTTGAATCCTCTGCACAAAATTTGAGGTACTTGTTGGCTTCAGTTCCCAAACCTGAATTTATCTTTACACCATTGCTTGAATCCCATGTTCAAGCAGCTGTTATTTGTTCCAAACAGCTTAATATTCATCTCAGAGTCAGAAGTGGAGGCCATGATTATGAGGGTCTCTCTTATGCATCAGAAATGGAGACCCCATTTATTATGGTGGATTTGGTCAAGCTTAGATCTGTGAGTGTTGATATTAATGAAAACAGTGCATGGGTTGAGGCTGGTGCTACAATTGGTGAAGCATATTATAGAATTGCCGAGAAAAGCAAAATTCATGGGTTCCCTGGTGGCCTCTGTGCCAGTTTAGGCATTGGTGGGCATATTACAGGAGGTGCATATGGTTCCATGATGAGAAAATATGGCCTCGGTGCTGATAATGTCATTGATGCTAAAATAGTCGATGTTAATGGTAAAATTCTCGATAGAGAATCAATGGGGGAAGATCTTTTTTGGGCTATTAGAGGTGGTGGAGGAGCAAGTTTTGGGATCATTTTATCTTGGAAGTTAAAATTGGTTCCTGTTCCAGAAACTGTGACAGTTTTTACCGTTACAAAGACCTTAGAACAAGGTGCGACAAAACTTCTCTATAGATGGCAACAAGTTGCTGATAAGCTTGATGAGAACCTCTTCATCAGAGTCATCATACAAGCAGCGAGCGCAGGTGGAAAAGGCAGTGGCGGACAGAGAACTGTCACGACTTCCTATAATGCCCTTTTTCTTGGTGGTGTCAAACAGCTCCTCCAAGTAATGGAAAAAAGCTTCCCTGAGTTGGGTTTGTTGCAAAAAGATTGTAGCGAAATGAGATGGATCGATTCGGTACTTTATATTGCCGGATACCCCGCGGGGACACCACCGGAGGTTCTACTCCAAGGGAAGTCCACATTCAAGAACTATTTCAAGGCGAAATCAGACTTTGTGAAAGAACCTATACCAGAAAGTGGGCTTGAAGGGCTATGGGAAAGGTTTGTGGAAGAAGACACTCCATTGATGATATGGAATCCTTATGGTGGAATGATGAGTAAGATTTCAGAATCAGAAATCCCTTTTCCTCATAGAAATGGTACATTATTTAAAATTCAGTATGTAACAACTTGGCAAGATGAAAAAGAGAGTGCAAAAAAGCATATGGATTGGATGAATAAGCTTTACAATTACATGGGAATGTATGTGTCAATGTTTCCAAGGGAAGCTTATGTGAACTATAGGGACCTTGATTTGGGGATGAACAAAAATGGGAACAGAAGTTTCATAGAGGCGAGTGCTTGGGGAATGAGATATTTCAAGAATAATTTTAACAGATTGGTACAGGTGAAGACTAAAGTTGATCCAGATAATTTCTTTAGGCATGAACAGAGCATCCCTCCTCTTCCTCTGTCACGACACTACAGAGTCCACTACAGAGGCCACCACAGAGACTAGAGAGATTGCTAGGTTGGAGGCTGGAGCACCATATGGGCATATACGGCTTGGTTGCTGCACTATCTTTGCACTAGGTTACAATTTGGCTATAAAAATAATAAAGTACTATTCTAGTTTTTTTTTTTTTTTTGGTTTTCAATAAGTATCCTAGGATGTTAAATATATATATCAATCTTGATGGTTGTAAAGAAGTGTAATGTTATAGTGCTTCAATATATAAAAGTTGCTCTCTCTCTCTCTCTCTCTCTCTCTCTCTCTCTCTAAATAATAGATGATTGAAAAAATGGAGTCAATTGGCTAAAAGCCAAAAAATAAAATTTGATGACACCAATGAACTATGAGTGTCTTTTCTCAATCCAAGTACGAGCACCAACAGAGAGCTAGTGGCATAATGGGAATAGATGAGGCACCACCTCAGTGGAGGCCCTTGTCAAATATTGTATTCGCCCCACGTTAAGTATGGAGGGTCCTGTCTCTATTATACATTGAATTTCTGCCCAGACATGGTGCAATAATAGAAGTTAGGCTATGTATGAACGAACAAAAAAAAAAAGTATTTCAGACAGTGGTGTTTCAATATTTCTTCGGTTTCTTTTCTTTTTTCTTTTTTTTCTTTTTTTGGGTCAACATCAGGATAGACAAAATTACCTGCAAATTAATCTCACCCATCATGATAATGAAAGTATCAAGATTCGATGTCAGGACCTAGCTTGGGGGATTTCAATATTTTATTTGAAATGAAAAATTTGGACAATCGTTTTGAAAAATTCAATGAATTTGAGAAGTTTGGATCAAATGTAATATAAATTAGCTAGGGAAAAAACCAAAATGGATTTGTTCCATTAATTTCCAAGAGAGAGAACAAAATTCGCACTTTGAAAATTTTGTAATATGAAATACACTTGATGAATGTATCACTTATAGATAATTAAAGCACATTATGAAAGTTGATTCTACAATTAACCTCATGTTTTTAGAACCTATAACTCAAAATAAAATTCTTCAAAGGCCCGAGACTATTTATTGTGTTTTATGCTGTAAAGAACGTAAAATAAATGGGCTACTACACACAATTCTACCCATCCCTATTCAGGTATAAGGTACCCAATCCAAGCTTCTACTAAACTAGGTTAGCTTCAAGCCCGGCCCTGAGGGGAGGCCCAAGAGGCCGTCACCTTGGGCAGCTCTCTGATGGCTTTTTTTTTTGGGGCATCCCTTGCAGCCCAAATACTACCACAAGCAGGCCATAAGGCCATCAGCCCAAATACTCCGGCCCAAGCCTGGGAAATAAAAAAAATAAAAAAATTCAGCCCAATCATCTTCAGCCAAAAAAATAAAAAATCAACTATTCGAATGAATTCAGCCCATATCTCCCCCCCACTCCCCAACATCTCTCTCTCTCTCTCTCTCTCGGCTATCGCACATATATCACAGCCGCACGGGCAACGGCGACGGGTTCCTGCACAAGCAACGGCGGCGTGCGATAGCAACACGCGACAGGCGACGGGCTCAAGGGACGTTGCTGCATAGTTCTCGGCGGCGTTGCACTAATCTCCTCCAGTCCTTTGGCTCACGGTTCGTCGGGACTCTACAACACCGACTGACCAGCAACTGGCCTAACCGCTTGAGCTTCGTTCCAACTGGTAAGTTCTTTAATTTTTAGGGTTTCCTTCAGCCCAATGCAAATTTTTTAGGGTTTTTTTTTTTCGTTACAATTAATGATCATATTGTTTCTTTGAGAGGATTTG
>JAESVK010000655.1:444501-467381 GCA_017140935.1 Hamamelis virginiana | reverse complement strand
AAACCATACGTGTGCAGTTGCCACTTGAAGATTTCTTAAGCGAACATATATTAAACTTTATTAGCATGTAGATAACAAGACCTCTTTTAATTAAGGTTCCTCCTCCATAGGTTCATGCCATGTATATACAAATATGGAAGGTTTAAAATGGCAACCATCGAATTCTGCTAATTTGTTTATGAAATTCTGAATTAGAACCTTTTTGTGGTTTGTATTAGGCCTTGTTTACTTCGTAAAAATTTTTACAATTTTTGGAATATGATTTTGTTTGATATATTGTTAGCATTGATCTATGTTATGTTTGTAATGATTATTGGAGGTTCGAGGTAAACCTATTGAAAACCCTCGTTTTGAATTGATTGTTGTAGGTCTTCTTTAATTTATTAGTTTAATTATATTTGTAATGACCACTGGAGGTTCGGGGCGAACCTATTGAAAACCCTTCTTTTGAATTGATTGCTGTAGGTCTTGTTTATTAGTTTAATCATCTTTTGTAATGAAGACGGAGGTTGAAAACCTTCATTTTGAATTGATTGTTGTAGGTCTTCTTTGTTAGTTTAATTATATTTGTAATGATAACTGTAGGTTCGGGGTGAACCTATTGAAAACCTTCATTTTAAATTGATTGTTGTAGGTCTTCTTTGTTAGTTTAATTATATTTGTAATGATGACTGGAGGTTCGGGGTGAACCTATTGAAAGCCCTCCTTTTGAATTGATTATTGTATCATGTATGTCTTATTTATTAATTTAATTATATTTGTAATAATGGTAGGAGGTTCGGGGTGAGCCTCTTGAAAATCCGCTTTGTGAATTGATTGTTGTAAGTTTTAGCTTATGAGAAATTGAGGTTCAAGAACTAAAACTTTACTCACAAAATTTTTTTAGTCAATAAGTTAAGTAGTATGGGCATCATTTTAGGACCTCGCCATCCAAAATCTCAGGGCCGGCCCTCCTTGAGATAGATAGAGAGCCAACGATGGGATAAAAAATTGCCGGTGTGGGAGCAAATTAATGTTGTCTGTGCAAGAACCGACGATGTGTGTGTGAGAGCCAATGGTGTGTGTGTATTTGTCCCAACTTCAGATTTGGGGAGGAGAATGTGTTCATCGATGAGAGAGATATAGAGAGAGAGAAAAGGCGGCCATAAAACATGATCGGCGACAATGTGTTGGGTAGAATGGGTTTCTTCATTTTGTGGATTTCTCCTTCTTTTCATACATAGAGAGAGAGAAAGAAAGAATTAGTTGGCGGGATGAGTTAATGCCAGAAAAGGAATTATAATGTGTGTGTGTGTGTATATATATATATATATATTATTTTTCATAATTCTTAATTAAGAAAAAATAATATATCAAAATAAATGTAAAAAAAAAAATTCTAACAATTTTATTTGATTTAACCATGACAGACTTGTAATGATTGAATTTAAAAAGTTTGATTTGACAGCATTTAATGTGTCATTGGGTATCCTTAATTAAATATGATATTGTATCTAAATTTGGGTATTAGATATTCTTCATAACTTGGGTATTCTTATATTACATGGGTATTTGACTATTGGAAGGGTATTACGGTAAAAAAAAATTACATTTGTCATTTCCGGAAATATGGGTTCATAGATGTCATTTTTTGAAAAATTAGGTTTATTTTGGGAAATTTCTCCAAAAAAAAAAAAAAAAAAAGGAAAAAGAAAAAAGAAAGCAAGTCAGTTTTTTGTGTTTGGGTTTGAAGCAAGGGCGAATTTAAATTGATTGTTACTACTTTAATAAAAAAAAAAAATGATTTTATACAAATTTTTTATACAAATTTTTTATTGTGTTAGATTGAGGTAGAAAAAATTATAAAAATTTATGATCCATAGATACAGACATGCTACTACCAGGTGCACTTGATGCAACTTACATCAAGTGGCCGGCCGCTTTAAGGCCACTTTCATTACATATTATGAAAAAGTGACCGTTGGAGTGGATACCTCTCTCATGAATGTCATGTTTACCAAAAATCATAGTGATCCAACGATCGGTTTCTGAAATAACCGACTATGAAAAAATGGTGACATTTTGAAGAACAAAAATGTTACAGTTTTTTGTAGTGAAATTTTTCAAAAACCGACCATTGGATTATTGTGATTTTTGGTAGACATGACATTCATGAGAGCAATATCCAATCCAACAACTAGTTTTTCAAAATATGCGATGGAAATAGCCCTAAAGCAGGTCACTTGATGGAAGTTGCATCAGGTGCACTTGATTGCATGTCTTTCCATTAATATTTTTTAAATCACATTTCAGTTCAATATAGTTACAATTGTTTTTGATGGAGTCTATCTTTTAAAAGCATTGTATGATAGTTTCATCATTAACGCTATCAAATGCCCATTTTTCTCAATAAACACAACTAAGCCATCATTCATGATCAATTGATCTCCTATTTTGTTACATAATTAATTATTTATAATCTTGATAGTAAAAAATGCTCCATCCATAATGATAGTCGCAACTAGTATAGGGAGGAAAAGTGAAAAGAAAAATTATCTAAAAGGTCCTAAGTTTAGATCTTTCCAATTTTATAGCATGAGGGGCTTGAGATTTTGAAATTTTTTTGCATATTTGTTATGTTAAAAGGAGTCTTATACCTAATGGTGTACAAAAGTTTATGATAGGAGCTTATGGATATATAATCCAAATAAAAGTAAATAAGAAAAAAGAGGAATAGGAAAATAAAATGAAGGAGTAAAACAAGAATTGAGGGAGGCATATACAAAATTTTAAATTTTTATAGAGTATGAAATTTTTTTAAAAGAAAAATTCAGGGGTGTCATTTGCCCCCCCTAAACCCAACGTGGCCTCGCCACTGGACTTTGAAGAATCAGTGCGAATTTGAACTGGGAAAATTGGATGTTCCTTTTCTCTTCTCTCTCCTTTTATTTTATCTCTTCTATGTTTGTTTACTGTCTTGTTCTGTTTCTGCTCCCTGATCTATGCTCAGGGGTGGAGGCACGTTTGGGCTGGGAAGGGCTGTAGCCCGCCCCAAACTAGCCCCAAATTTTTTTATACTATGCTTATACTATGCCCAAACATATTCAGCCACATTCATAAGTTATCCAAATTCAGCCCACATTCATAAGACATTACCCAGCCCACACTCACATTCATAACCCAAGACAAGCCTCTCTTTGGCTCTCCCTCTCCCCCACCCAGGCACCCACCGACTTCCCCATTTAAAAAAAAAAACATTAGCCCCCTTTCTCGCTCTCTATCTCCCACACCCAGTGACACCCACCGTCTAGCCCCTTTTTAAAAAAAACTAATACAAGGGCTCTTTCTCTCTCTCGGCAGCCCCCCTCCACTCTCTCTCTCTCTCTCTCTCTCTCTCTCTCTCACTTTGTCTCTCTCTATCTCTCTGACTCTCTCATAAAAAAAACTAATACAGGTTTGGTTGAAGAACAGAGGTCAGAAGATTACTATCTTATTGATAGGTTGATTCGTCTTGTTTTGACTTTTCCTATTTCCACAGCAACTACAGAACAAGCATTTTCAGCTATGAAGCTTATTAAATCTGCACTTCGTAACAAAATGGGGAATAATTTTTTGGCAAATTCTATGATTCTCTACATTTAAAAAGATCTTGCAGAAAATATTGATTCAGACTCAATAATAGACGATTTTTATTCTCTCAAAGACCGTAGGGTGAAGCATCGATAGTGTATTTTTTTTCTTCTGTTGAGTTGTCAATGTTATACTCTAATAGATAATTTCTTTTGTTGTGGTTGAATATTTATATAGTTGTGTAAACGTAACTATATAGGCCATATATATAGTTATGTAGACGTAAATATATATATATATATATTTATATATATATATATATATATATATATATTAAATCCTGGCTCCGCCCCTGCCTATATATACAGTTTCTTTTGTTATACTCTAGCCCAGCGTAATATTAAATCCTGGCTCCGTCTTTGTCTATGCTCTCTTCCACCTTTAAACCATTCTCTCGATTATTGCTTTAGAAGATGACTGTACGTACGTGGTTGGTTGTTGGGGGGAGTTGTTGGGATGGAGGGAAGGGCGGTGATGGGTGGTTGATGGTGGTTTTTTAGATCAAGGTTGCAAATGGCTAAGAATGAAAATGGATTTATGATGCAATAAGGTGGCGGAGTGGCAGAGAAGTGGAGGTGGCTGGTTTGGGTGAAAAGAGGCAGAGCCGGTTTCTGTGGTGTTTGTGGTTACAGCGGAAACAGAGATGGAAGGCCGTTATTTTGTGGGTAAAATCCCTGCCGGTGCAGGGACGGCAGAAAAAGGAAGAAGATGAAGGTGGAGAAGAAAATAAAAAAATGATGAAAGAAGGGTGAGGCATTTTTGTCAATAAAACTAATATAAAAAAAAAAAAAAAAAAAAAAGGCATAATCATCTTAAAGTGAGGTGAATTGTTTTTGAACTTTGGCATGCAATTTCACCCATTTCACCTAAAGGGTGAAATTTAGTGTTTGGGTTATATGACGCTGGAATTTATACCATTAGGTCTAAAAGTTTTTTTTATACTTGAGAATTTTGAAAGATCGGGGACATGTCTTTTTCTCTAATTATTCTACTAAGAGCATCTTCAAAGGAGGAGCTATATGAGTTTCCATTACTAAATTTGGCATTGACATTAAAATAATTTGTTCTAATGGGATGTCATTTGTACCATGTCATACTCTCTTCAAAAAGATGAAAAATACCAAAATATAGTATTAATGCATTGGATTACACAGGTGCCAAAATTTGGCATTAATGCCATTTGGAATGCCAAAATTTGACTTTGGTACATCAAATTGCATGAATGCATTGAAAATGCTCTAAATGAGATTTTTAGAAATTAGCTACGAGGCTTTTGAATTTTAAAATGAAAAAATTTCATTTGTTGAAAAAGCAAGGTAGCTAGAAGGAACATAACACAACATTTGTATGGATAACGGAGACGAAATCATTAATATGATCGAATTTTTGAGTAGTACTAAATCATTTTTAATGCCTCATCATATGGCATTGATATTTCTTTTCCTAATAGGGTGAACTATATGGTATTTCAATAAATTTATGCTCTTTTTATGATCCAATTCCTTTAACTGGGGAATCTCTACTGATATCTTCTGCTAGGGATTTTCTTGTTTCTGCTTTGCTTTTGTCCCAAGTTTTGGGGCGGTTCTTGTGTTTCCTGTGTTTTCTCTTTGTATATTCCTCTTTTCTATTAGGTTTGGCTGCTGTTTTTGCTCTATTTTATGGGGAGATGTTGCCGGTTTTTCCTTAGGTTTTTGTGGCCTAAGGGTTGTGTAGTTTGTTCTGGGCTTTTGCCTTTTGTTCTATATATCTCTTAATTATCCAAAAAAAAGAAAAAGAAATAGTAGGTTTCTTTCAAAAGGTATATATTCAGTCTATCTCATACTCTTTGTTCCTATATGGCCATTGGAGAAAGTAGATTTACTTGATTATATCGTTTCATCAACAAAAATGGGTTGACTTTAAACAAAATATGGATGGATTTCATGGCATGCAATTGGATTTTTAGGGACATATAGATAATTTTTACAATTAATAAAGTAAGATAAATTACAAAATATATCGGCTTAATGCAGTTCACCCGGCCCATCAAAGAGGGCTACGTTCATAGGTGAAGAAAATTAACTAATTTAATTAACTAATGGAGATTAGAAGAATATGATTGGTTTTTATCCCAACTCATTTGATATTGGATAACCCAAAAGCAATGTGTCCATTTTTTATTAAAAGCGTTAAGATACCAACACCTTAAAACAAACAAAGAAGCTCCACTTGGGTAAAAACTCAAGGCAGAGAAAGGGAATAGATTCATTGAGTATGGTTTCAGAAAAGAACATGTATTATATCTCGATTGACGAACCGTTAAGCTCAATTAACAGGAATCCTCTCTCTCTCTCTCTCTCTCTCTTGCTAACAGCTTTTTGGCTTCCTTGCAACAACACCAAAAACAAGAAAGAAAAACAGAAAAAAAATGGCAGAAACTATTGTCTCCATCATTACTAAGGAAGTTTTGAAAAAGATAGTCTCCTTTTCTCTCTCTCAGATTTCATTGGCATTGGGTGTAAAAAAAGAGCTGAAGAGCAGCAGTAAGGGATTGGCTAGAAAAGCTTAAAGATGTTGTTTATGATGTAGATGATGTGCTGGATGAATGTTCAACGGAAGCTTTGCGCCAGAAGGTGGAGATTCATGGGAGCATGCTTAAAGAGGTTGGTAACTTCTTTTCATGCTCAAATTCACTTGCATTTTGTTTTAAGATTGATCGTAAGATTAAAGAAACCAGGGAAAGATTAGATGATATTGCAGCTGATAGGAGAAACTTTAACTTTGATGTGCGAGTTGAAACTAGTGTGAGGGAGCAAACTCACTCCTTCGTACGAGAGTCGGATGTCATTGGAAGAGACTATGATAAGGAGAAGATTGTGGAGTTTCTATTGAGATCTTCTAGTAATGATGAGAATATTTCCATTATTCCCATAGTTGGACTTGGAGGCTTGGGGAAGACAACACTTGCAAAATTGGTCTACAATGATGATAGGGTAGTACAAGATTTTGATTTAAGAATGTGGGTTTGTGCAACGGAGGATTTTGATTTGAAAAAGCTAATAGAAAAAATTGTAGAATCTGGCACTGGCATTAGAACTGGGTACATTGAGTTGGATTCATTGCAAAGATGCCTCCGAGATAATTTAAATGGTAAGAAATATCTACTTGTTCTAGATGATGTATGAAATGAAGACCTTTCAAAGTGGATGGAATTGAGAAATTTGTTGTTGGGCGGTGCAACTGGAAGTAGGATTGTTGTGACTACACGTAGTATGAAGGTTGCTTCAATTATGGGAACAATTACCCCATACAAGCTAAGAGGTCTTCCAATGATGAATGCTTATATATATTTACGAAATGTGCATTTAAAGAAGGGCACAAGAAAGATCATCCAAAGCTGTTGGAAATTGGAAAGGAAATTGTGACCAAGTGTGGTAGGATTCCTCTTGCAGTTAGAACTCTAGGATGTCTACTGTATATGGAAACGAAGGAAAGTGAATGGATGTATATCAAAGATAATGATATTTGGAAATTGGAACAAAAGGAGAATGGTATTCTACCTATCTTGAGGCTTAGCTATCAACAATTGCCATCCCATTTGAAACAGTGCTTTGCGTATTGCTCAGTATTTCCAAAAGATTATGTAATATATATATTAGAATTGATTAATCAATGGTTGGCACAAGGGTTTCTACAATCAATTGATGAAAGTCAGCAGGCAGAAGAAATTGGGAATCGGTATTTCAATGAATTATTATCAAGGTCCTTCCAAGATGCTGAAGAAACTTTTGATGGTAACATTTATAAGTGTAAAATGCATGATGTTATGCATGATCTCGCACAGTTAGTGGCAGGAGTAGAGGTTGTCAATGTGAATTTTAATTCCAAAATGGTTTCTGAAAGAGCTCGACATGCATTATTTTGTGAAGATGATTTGTCGAGGAAAGAATTTCCTGCATCCTTACTCGATGCAAAAAAGCTGCGATCCTTCTCTTTTGCATATAAGTTGCGGTCCACTAATAAATACTTTGTTGATGCACTCATATTGCATTTTAGGTGCTTGCGTGTCTTATACTTAAGAAGCTCCAAATTGGACGAGTTACCAAGTTGTGTTGGTAACTTGAAGCATTTAAGGCTTCTTGACTTATCATCTAATCGAAGCCTCAAAGCACTCCCAAAATCCATTTGCAAGCTATTGAATCTGCTAACTTTGGATCTCCTTGATTGTGTGGAACTTCAAGATTTGCCTAGAAACATTGGGAAATTGATTAGTCTGAGAAATTTTCGTCTAACATCACAACTAATATGCTTGCCAAAGAAAGGGTTACAAGGTTTGACCTCTATTCGATCCTTGATTCTCTACCAATGTAATCGTCTTACAACGTTGTCTGAAGGCATCCAACACCTCACTTTCCTTAAAAAATTGAGAATAAATAAATGTTCGAGTCTAACTTCTCTCCCTAGTGGTATGAAATATCTCACCATCCTAGAAGAATTGTACATTTGGGATTGTGAAGAGCTTGATTTGTTGGAAGGAGAAAATTTCCAAGGTCTGAGGAGACTACGAACACTAAGCATTGTGGGGCTTCCAAAACTAGCGGCTCTGCCCCAAGGAATTCAACAGTCTGCTGCAACTCTTCAAAATTTATATGTTAAAAATTGTCCAAGGTTGACAACACTGGAAGAATGGCTGCAGGCCCTTGCTTCACTGCAAATACTTGAAATTGCAAATTGCCCCAATTTGGTGTCTCTGCCGGAAGGGATGTCGTGCCTCACAGCTATGAGAAAACTGGTCGTTGTAGGGTGTCCGCATTTGAGTGGAAGATGCAAGAAGAATGTAGGTGAGGATTGGTTAAAGATTTCTCATATTCCTAAGATATATCTACGTCCGTGATTAATTTAATTCAAGGAAATTTGGAGGTTTGTAATTCTCTCTCTCTCTCTCTCTCTCTCTCTCTCTCTAAATTTTGTTCTGAATCTTAAAATTCTAGCTAAAGCTTTCTCTGTTTTTCAGCGCTTTCCAAATCTTGGTGGATGTGGAGCTGTCATTTGGGGTTGGATAGTAGCTTTCAATAACTACAACTTTTGTCTACAGGGTCTCCAATCTTGGTGTTCATGGACATTTAATCTCAATTCATTTCACTTATAGTTTCTCCATGTAATTCTCTAAGGTCTAGTACATATGTGTGTTTGTCGAACTGGGGATGTTGTTCTACTTCTATTGGTATATTGTTTTTTTGCATAACACTAGTTATATGTGATTGTATTGTAATATATATCAACCTCAACTATTCATTTAGTTTTGTATTATGGATCAAATTTATGTTCAAAGTACATTAAGTTGAAATGGGCATGCAATTTTCAACTCTAGGTTGTTTTCCTGTTTTTGTAAGTCTTGCATTGCAGCTATATCAATTCTCTCTTTGGGTAGTTTTTGCTTGGGATGCAATCACCATTCACCATTAGTTATTCCCTTTTCACTTGTTTTCCAAAGAAAAAAAAAAAAAAAAACGATGACATCTCATTAATTAGAAAGGAAATTTGGCCAAAAGTCCTATTTTAAAGGCAAATCATGCTTAAAGTCCTCTTAAATGTTTTTCATTGCCAGAAGTCCTATTTAGGGAGATTTTATTGGATTCAGTCCTAAACTTATTAATATATATTTTTTTAAGACTAAACTACCCCAAAAACCACCTCCTCTTAAGCCACCGTAACATAGATTGGAAGAGAGAGAGAGAGAGAGAGAGAGAGAGAGAGAGAGAGGCGTCTATTTTATTCAATCCTGAACCTGAGAATCTATTCTCCCACTCTGTCTTAACCTTAGTTGGCCTGGGTATTATGCAGGAAATTCAATCAAGTAACAAGGTAGCTGCCCCAAGAGCAAGAGCAGGTAATGAGTTGTAGCTGCTCCACGCTGATCGATTCCTCTCCTTTGATCTGAAGAAAGTCCTCGTACTGTTGGCTAGGACCATCGATCGGATTTGTTATCTGATCTTGGATAGCTTCGTCTCTACAACAAGTCTTACCGGAAACCTATCTCCCTGAAAATCTATCTTGTTTTACCTCCCTGGTGACGACACCATCATCAGATGCAAACACTAATCTCCAATCCATGATTTGCACTGATCTGCAAGTCTACAATCTGCAAATCGTTGCCGCTAATGGTGCCGCGATGAGAAGCTCTTCAACCGGTGACGATCGAAGATTGCAGGGAAGTGAGGAAAATGTAATGGAGGTTGCTTCTCAATACAGACACAAGGTCGCTTTGATCTACGACTGCAAAATGTTGTCAGCTACCACAACTGGATTCGATAAATTCAAATTGAGCTAAGAATTCAACTCGTCAATACATGCCTGTGTGCCTCTCCTGTAAATTCAACTTTTCTGCCACGAGATAAAGTAAATTCCTGACTCGATCCGGCACTAATATAAAACTAGCTCATCTGGGCTACTATACATCAAGAGGATTATTGTGGAACACTGATATAGCTAGCTCCCTGTACTAACAAGTAATTAACGAGGATCCTGATTTGCCAATTAATATATATTGATGAACCATAGCATGCATCCTGATTGATCTGCTAGCTAGTCATCAGCAAAATCTGATCCGCTTCATCTTGACATTCTGCATGGAGTCTCTTTTTGGCTTTATTCTTGATTCTCCTAAAACTCATCTTTGCTATATAAGATTGTTTTTCTCACAAGACTATCCTCATCCGGTGGAGTCACGCCAACTCGGTGGTCGATTTTGCACGACACCAATGTTGCTGCAGATTTTTTTAAAAAAATTTTTTTTGTTCGGTTGCTTGGAAAAATGTAGAAAAAAACAAAGTTATTTTTGTTTTTTGTTTTTTTTTGTAAAAGTTGATTTTTTTTTTGGTTGTTGGGAAAATGTAGAAAAAAGAAATAAATTTTTATTTTTTTGGGTATAGTGAAATTGGATTCCAGCTTAGTGAAACTCAAAATTTCAACATAGTGACATGCATTTTCCGACGTAGTGAAATGTCGGAAATAAGTAGTGAAATGAAGTTTCTGGCATAGTGAAACGCATTTCCGGGGTAGTGAAATGTGTTTTCCGGTGTAGTGAAATCCGGGGTTGGGGGTGGAGGTGACGTTGAAGGTTATTGGGACTGGAGGTATTTTTGTCCAATTCATGCCAAAAGGACTTTTGGAATAAAAGATCTTTGGGGAGGACTTTAATCATAAAAAGCTTCTAAAATAGGACTTGTCCAATTTCCCCTAATTAGAATTGCTCTCTTACTATTTATCTTAGAGATGATAGTCCATTTATATAAAAAACATTTTCCCTAAGTGTTGCGTGATAATTTTTCAATTTTTTCCTTTCCGGTGTCTTAGACATGTCAGTTTATACTGTGCAATCGGAGAGTAAAAATTAAGATACTAAATGAGGGAGCAACTCATGACGATCTATCTATTAATGCAGTTGTCGTAAATGGAATCGATTTGAGAGAGGAATTGAGGAAATAGATCAAGACAAGGCAATCAACTAAAAGTGAAGAAACTGTTTGGTTTGGGTTCAGTTTTGATAAATATTATTAATTATTCATTTTGAATACGTAATTGTTCAGACAATTTGTCGCTGTCTGTTGTTTTATCTTTGGTTAATGGAGATGGAATAGCCCCACAGCAGAAACAACTTTTTTGACATTTTAGAAAGATTTTTTAAAATATGTGTTCTCTGCATTATTTTTATTTTTCCCATTTCTGGAAACTGGATTATGGTTTTCAAAATGTTAACCAAACATGCCCTCAACCAATTGGGGTTAGCCCAGTTGGCCAAGGTCCATGACTCTTATATAAGAGGTCATAGGTTCGATTCAACACGCCCTACAATTCCCGCGTTGCGATGTCCCCTCCCCTGTTAATTGACTGACAACTAATTGCCCTACTGATGTACACCATGTGACAAAAAAAAAAAAAAAAAAAAAAAAAAAAAAAAAAAGAACCAAACACACCCTCAATATATATCTCACTGAAAGCTCCAGTTACAATTTATGGAAATTTAAAATCGATGTATCTAAAGTTTTGGTGTGCTGAACAAAAAGGAATTCTATTAACTATTGAATTTGCTCCAAAAAATGAATGAAGTAAACATAACCATTTTCTTAACCTATTGTAAGTTAATGCATACAATGTTGTGTACTAGATCAAATTTGAGATTTGTTAATTTAAATTTAGTACATCAAATGATGATCTTGAATTTACCAGACAAAGCAAGGGCAATTTTGCAGGAAGAATATGCTAAGATTAAAGTCAGGCCACGTATGCATCCTTTGATGCAGCATTGTTTATCGGTCAAACTACAAGATTCTGTTAGTTGATATGGAATGGAAGTTCAGTATGAGTTCGTAGAGCAAGGTGTATGCTTAGAGAAAGAAACGTCCAAAATTTTAAAACATTGACATGTATCATTGTGTAGTGATTTAAAAATAACTAATTTGTGTACATGTGCGCATGTATTATTTCAAATTTTTTGGTATTCACACTAAATTTTCTTTCTAAGAAGCATTTCACGTGCAGTGAACTTACAAGTTAAGAAATCAAATATAATGTGAGCAATACAATGAATAAAAAATATTCAAGGTTATTATAAAATTTTCATTAAAAATATTTTAAAAAAATCTAAATTATATTAAAAAATTAAATTAATAAATATGAACTCAATAGGGTACAAATTTTTTATATTACAAATTAAAATAATTTTTTACTAAAAATGGATATAGTAAAATGGATATAATGAAGTATGTATAGGAAAACCTTACACCGAAAAAGAAAACGAAAAAGATATTTGTAAATCTATTGAATCAAGATGGTATTTAAATACTATAGTAACTGGTGCATGGAAAAGGATTTCCTTGAAAATGAATGAGTACACACTCTAAGAATTAACTTCACTTAATACATACAAATCCAATGAATCGGGCATACTGTGTATTGCAATGGCAACTTTTGAATTGGAGTTGATTTCAAAATAAATGGTTTGGTACTCAAAAAATTTAATTAATCTAACTTAAATGAATGTACATTATTATTATCCATTATAAATTAATTAAGAAAATTGAGATTGGTATTTATTTGAAAGAAAAAGGGTAAAAGTGACTTTAAAATTTTATGTGAGGGCAAAAGAGTCAATCAAAAGTTTTTCACCCTAAGCCACTTTTAGAAGTAGTATAGATATAGATATAGATGTAGATAGAAGCACGTGTATCTTTGTGAATAGTGTTGTCTATGAAGAATCTCTATAAATTTTTTGAAAATACTGTAAAACAAATGAGATAGAAGCAATATATTTTTTTTCTATAAAATAAACAATGCTACCGGAAACATCTATGATTACATAGAAAACAAAACAGTAACCCCACTGATTTCTTATTCTATTGTATGACATGGCAAGGTAACCATTAATTGGGCAATTGATAATTGTGTCTTGATTTATTTTTTTCCTTAACATGTATTTTGCACATGTGGGTTCTGTTTTATTGGGGTTTGATGCAAGAGATATATGTATATGTACAAAATATTTAATCATTTATATATAGTATATAAAGATAAAGCTAAGCATTTATAAGTTTGGAAACTATTTTGTGCATGGATAAATATAACCAGATTTATTTTATATGTTGCAATGTTATAAAAATTAATTTGATACCTAATTTGGTAAGAAGCAGACGATTAACATAAACTTTTAACAAAATTCAAATTCAAACGCATTTTATATATTCTCATCTATTGTAGTTACAATTCAAGAACGGTAATTAGATAAGGCTTTTTGCTTGAACTGGAAATAAGGTACGCAATAGATTCCCAAGCATAGGAGTCTAACGGTCGTCAAGTAATAAATCTAAGGGAGTCCATAGGTCATATCCACAGGGAGTGGAATAGGTCTAAATGATTCTTAGGTCTTGCTACCCAATAAATGCAAAGAAAGTGTAAAATATGAGGGTTTGTTTGTTGAGAAATGTTTGTGCCAATTTGATGGCAAGTTGTATATGAAAAACTTGTAAATTAAGGAAGATGGGTCCTATGGGTTCATTCCTTCCAAACCTTTGATAAATGATTTCTCAAGCAAAACTCAATCAAGATTCCATTTACTATATGGTCTTGATTGGAGGATTTAACAATAGAGGCTTAAATAAGGTGAAATAAATGATAGAATGAAGTTCAATACTCTCTTAGGCTACTCCCTAACAAAAAGATATATCAGAGACTAGAAAAACCTTCCTGACACAAGCTATGGTCATTCAAACATCATATGCTCCCAAAATTGACTATTCCTAAGTGACCTTCACCTTTCTTTCTGGGCCCAATGAAGGACCTGTCTTCATCCTCTTCTGCAGGCTCAATAGGCTTTACCTCTTTCTGTTTTGCTTTGCCTTTGGTAGTGGCCTTTTTTGAGGGGCTCGCAAAGTTCTTCCCTTTGATAGGCTGTGAAGTGTCCCCTTTTAATTTCTGAACTGCCTTAGGGAGGCTAGGAGCTTCCTTCCTATTCTTAACCATTTTCGTACGAGCTATGGCACTAAAGCAACATAAATAACCAACAAATTCAATCCCAAAATCAGAAGAAACCCAACTCCCACTTATGAAGACCACACAGCCCCAAGCCAGACTAGTCACTTAACACAGCAGCAAAATGCCCAAAAACCATCAGTGATTAACCCAGCAAACAAATCCCCATCCCCCAGCAGAAGCATCAAATCACCATGCCTAACATCCAAGCATCAACTCCTCCAAAATGTATCAACCAATCACAGAGCCTAGCGTCCAGGGTTCAACCCACACTCAACAACAGAACAACAACCCAACACAGCAGATGAACAATCTCAAACCTAGACAAAATAAAAAAATCACTGTTAAAAAATGATAGAATTAACTATCTAGAAAATTTCCCAATAGAGCTTCGCAATAACTATTAATTTTCAAAATAATCACAAAAATTGAGGGATTTATGGTGATTTTCAGGGTTGGGTATTGTGGGGATTGATGGCTGCTGGTTCGGT
This sequence comes from Hamamelis virginiana, assembly GCA_017140935.1. Lineage (NCBI taxonomy): Eukaryota > Viridiplantae > Streptophyta > Magnoliopsida > Saxifragales > Hamamelidaceae > Hamamelis > Hamamelis virginiana. Next base: position 452,772 of record JAESVK010000655.1, on the reverse strand, counting down.
TAGGGTAGATTGCGGGGAGATAGAGAGATGGCTTGCTGCAAAAAAGGTGGCTTTCAGGGTATGCAGAGAAGAAATGAGAAGAAAAGAAAATGGGAAGAAAACTCACCGGAAATAGGGGAGTCTCACCAGTGGGGAAGCTTGACGGAGAAAATGACTAGCGGGACGGTGCTTTGGCAAATCGCGAGCGAAGCTTGGGTTTGTTGCGGGTGCGATTCTTAATGCGCCATGAAAGAGTGGTGGTTTTTATAGGAGATGAAGAGATGAGTCTCACTGGAGAGGATGGTCGGCGGCGAGATGGGCAGCGCCGGAGTAATGGATGCTGGCGGCGAAATGGGTTTAGGGCACGGGCATGAAGGGAAAGAGAAAAGGAGAAATGGAATTAGGGTTTTTCGGGTTTGACTAAAAAGAAGGGAGAACCGGGTTCACTTAAGTACAAGGGCTGCTGCTCCAATAAAAAAAAATTCACGAAGTTCTTTATTACCGGTAGTAGATTTACTATCGGTTCATGAGCTCACTGCCTCCTGCTTTATTTTAACCAAAATTCCTACTACCAGAAGTAGAATTTCTCATTACCAGTAATAGAAAGCACAAGTTTCCTGCTTCATTTTCTTCCTTCAAGAATCAACACCCCCAAATACTCAACTTCTTCAACCAAGCACAAATACAACCCAACCTCCTACCAAGCCTGCAAAATGATGCTTGATTCAACTTCAAGCCTTTTAATCTCTCAGCACAACATAAAAATGGCTACCAACCAGTGTTATGAAAACCGGACCGGACCGGTCAGTTCAACTGGTTGAACCGGGAACTGGGCCTCTAGGCGATTCAATTAACCCACATAAACCCAACCATCACAAAAATCGGCCTCCTTTGTTAAACCCATTCGAACCGGTGGTTTTCCGGTTTTATTGGATTTTTAAGTGAACCGGTCGGTTTTTTATAAAACCAAAATTCAGTAAAAAAGACACAAATGCCCCAAGATATTTCGGCATACCTGTTATGCCTAGAAGGCTAAAACAGTAAATTTACATATAAAAGTATAGAAACCATCTAAAAAACCTAATTCTAAACCCTAATTTCATTCGCCTTCCGCGTAATCCCTTTCACCCTTTCGAGTTTGGAGCTTCGATTGCCGTTCATCATCCCTCAATCCTCATACTCTGGTCGACAATGGTCGATGGTGATGGTCAACGGTGCACATCCTCTCACGGTCCTTTCATCGTGCACATCCTCTCACGGTCGACAATGATCAACGGTGATGGTCGATGGTGAACATCCTCTCATGGTCGACGATGGTCGACGGTCTCATCCCACCCCACCCCGGCGCTACTGCAGGGTGTTCTTCTTCAATAATACGGGTGAGTTTTCAACATTTTTTTATGTTAATTATAAATGCTCTTGTCGATTTTGGGGGCTGGGTTACAGTTGGGGTAGAGAGAGAGAGAGATGATTTGGGGGTTAGGGTTTGCAAAAAGAAAGATTTTAAGAGGGCATATCAGAGCTTATAGAGAGGTTGCAGATGGTGGAGGAAGGGAAGGAGACGTTGAAATGCCGAATTTGATTTTAAGTCTCTTGATGTGTGTGTGAATATATATTAATATATGTACTTGATTATTATTGTTTTGTCTGCTTCATTGTTGTTTACATGTGGATTTTCCCCATCTCTGAACTCTGTTGCACTTATTTTTATAGTTTAGATTCTCTCAAGTTTGTTAATTTACTGTCTTGATTTGTTTGTGTGTTAATTATATTATATTAACATCAGCATTAGTGTTGTTCAATTCAGAGGAAGAATTGCTCTGTTTGGTTTTTGAGAAACTGTGAGAAAATAAGGGTGTTCAAAATATTTTATGTTAATTATATATATTATATTAATAAATAATAAATAATTAATAATTATTAATTAACATATTTATGACGTCATGGTGACGTCATGGTTCAACCCGGTTGACCCGATTGTTGAACCAGTTAACCCTTTACTCGGTAATGTTTCCGATTCGATGAACGGTTCGGGTTTTAAAACATTGCTACCAACAACCCACTTTCCAACATTTCCACTACACAAACAAATCCCCAGACATTGAAACCTCATATAGATTCTTCAAAAACAAACCATACACATACTCTTCAGGTTTCCTAGGCTTTGCCAACAACAAATGAAAACAAAGCTCAAAGGGGGAACAAATGGTGACAATATTAGAGAAATTAGGCTCAAAACACCAAGGGGGGCCTTAAATCATATTTAAACATATGCATAGTGTTCCAAATTGAGCAAATGAATTTCAAATGCTTATGAAATGCATTACTGAGGCAAAATTAGCATAAAAGTAAAAATAACCACAAATCACAAGAGAAACACCATGGAAACATGGGGAAATGCATAGACAATACATGAACAATGGGGTTTACATGAAGCTGACATTTGGAGCTACACATGTGCATCTAATTAGCAAGTTCACTAAAAGGTATTAACTGCATTAACATGGTGAACAGGGATTGAACCTCTGCAGCAGCTTGAATAAACAAAAGCAAATTAAGAGCACAAATTATCACTCAAAACAGTGCATAACTATGAATTTCTCAATCTAGGGGAGCATAAAAACACTAAATGACCACAACTAAGTGTGAAGGCTCACCAAATAAATCATCAATATGCCCAAAAAGTTAAAAACTGCTCAAAAATTTAAAAACTACTCCCTTTTGCAACTGTTTGTCCATTATACACAAAGTGTATGCCTCTCCCCCAAAACTTAAACTATGCATTGTCCTCAATGCATTAAAGGATATAGCAAAAGGGACAAGATGAACTGAGAAAGGGCTCCAAAAGCACTTGTATGAACTCGAAATCACGGCACTATCCTGCAAAAGGGGGTTAGTCTATCCACAATATAACATGGAAAATGAAAATACTGAAAAGTAAATGACAATAATGAAAACAAGCACAATAAACATCCAATATGTACAACCTACTAGGAAAAGATCCTATCCACTAGGATAAAAAACAGTTACAAATATGCTCCTCTTCTCCAACCACTCCTCAATTGAGTTTATAAGTGTAGATCCTAAGTGTAGGGAACTCAGTCAAGAAGTTGGGAGCAACTTCCTCCACCTCAACTTTATGTATACCATTTGTAATGCTTTGGAAATTTTCATTTTCACCTAAAGTGGCAAATTTTAAAATGTAGGGCATTTGGATCCCTTCAAGTTCAGGTGGTTTGGATGTTAGGGACAAAAGCTCTTCTTGAAAAGAAGGAGGGGTTAACTCCTCAAACCTAGGCAGCACCCACTCTTGTTCTTCCAACATAACACTCACCTCTAAAATGGCAGAATTAATCTTTGAGCCTTGAGGCACATCACCATCACTAGGATTCACATTTGACTCATTAGGAGAGTCTTTCAAAGAAAAATTATCAAAATTTTCACTCCTAAGTGTGGGGATTGCTTTGACTTGCTATAGATGATCATTAATGTCATTAAAAACTTCCTCACTTTGTTGACCTTGAAAAATTGTTTCGGGTTGTGATGGAAAGTTATCCTCTTGTTGAAGTACAACCAATAAATCGGTCAACTCATTAAGTTCATTTCTAATATCATTAATAGCTTGGACGTTAGCCTTTTCACTTTCCATGAATTGTTGCAAAACGTTATCCAAGTTCACTTGAGGTGGTTGGCAAAATGGTTGACCCATTGGATAGGGTGGTGGGGCATAACCTTAGTTTGGATTTGAGTCAAACCCTTGATATCCTTGACCATCAACATAAGAGGAATGACCATCATACTCATAATTTGGTTGGTCAAGAGGGGAATATTAACCCTGTGGCTCTTGAGGATTAACCTCATAACCATTACTGCAATCAAAATTAAGGTGATCTTGCCACCCATGATTATATGTGTTGAAATATGGAGAATTGAAAGAGTTACTATGTTGATTAAGAGCATGAGATTGCTCACGGAAGACTTTCCTATACATAGGGAGATTAGGACAAACATTAGTGGAATGCTCATATGTCTGACAAATGGCACATGCTTCCTAAACTTTGGAAAACAACCTCTCTACCGAATAAGGGTATTGGTCATGACCTCCTTGCATTAGGGTGGGTCTTGGATAAACTCTTATATATATATATATATATATATATATATATATATATATATATATAGAAAAATTAAAAACAACCACACTACTATTTACACAAATATTTACACATAGATTGAGAAAAACTTACCGGATTTGTGATGCAATTACAAGTTACCACTAGCTCTTCTTGGATCACTTTAGAACGCTCGCCACTCCCCGGCAATGGCGCCAATTGCTTGAACTGAAAATGAGGTACGCAATAGATTCCCAAGCATAAGAGTCCACCGGTAGTCAAGCAATAAATCTAAGGGAGTCCCTAGGTCATATCCACAGGGAGTGGAATAGGTCTAAATGATTCTTAGGTCTTGCTACCTAATAAATGCACAGAAAGTGTATAATATGGGGGTTTGTTTGTTGGGAAATGTTTGTGCCAATTTAATGGCAAGTTGTATATAAAAAACTTATAAATTAAGGAAGATGGGTCCTATGGGTTCATTCCTTCCGAACCTTGATAAATGATTTCCCAAGCAAAACTCAATCAAGATTCCATTACTCTATGGTCTTTGTTAGCTTTATGGCTTCCACCCTTGTTGGTTGACTTTAATGATAACAGTCATTGTATTGTGATTCTATTTGATTTGCATCTTGCGTATATTTACAAACATGAACTGTGGTAAAACACATCCATGATACAAGAAATATGCATATGTATGATTGTTTGGAATATGCATATGATTAAATGTTTATTATGAATTCTTTGCTTCATATATAGATTTGTTTTACCTAAAATATGCATATGCTTTAAACGATAATCTTTAGTATATTTATATGCATATTGTTAGGGGGAGCCACAAATCATTGATTGATTTATTTGTTTATTCGATTGAGCATATGAATTATTTGTTATTCACTCTTGTTAATTGCTAAACTTTATTGAGTGAATATTTGACTAACCTTGTTGAGTAATTGACATTATCCTATAGTTCTTGTATATCCATTTTAGTATATGTATTTATAAGAACATGATTCAAGTTGTCAATTAATGAAGGCTCAACTATCATGAAGCTCATGCACTACATCGTAACTTATGTGAATATGGATATGTTGTATATTCACTAAGAACCATGAAGAGAGCCATTGCATTGATGCAATCCATTAATGAAGCTAAGCAAGCCTAGCACAAGCCAAGCACAAGATTTAAAGATTCATTTGTAAAGATCTTGTTTTTATTCTTGTGTGTGAGTGCTTAGGAATTTATTGTGTAAATCTCTCTTTAGGATGAACTAATTGGCTCAATTGAATATAACTTAAAGACCATAGGTTTTTACTTTGGAAAATATCATTTTGGTCAAAAATTGATTCAAACTCATAATGGGCTAAATAGACTCAAAGACAAAATGTTTTACACTTTTTGTTTTGGCTTAAATACCTTTGAAAAACATTTTAAACTTGGTTCAAAGTGATTCCTTGATAGGAGGATGATTTAAGGTGAAATTAATGTGCCAGAGTTGATTTAAAAGTGTTTGAAGGCATTTGAAAACTTTTGGAGTTATGCAGTTTTTTGTTGACAAAAACGTCCAACTTCACATGGCCATATCTCCCTCATCCAGACTCCGAATTAGTTGATCTTGGATGCCACGAAAAGCTTGAGAAGTCTAGTTTTTGAATATGTAAATTTCAGCTCAAGAAAAAATTGGGATTAGTTGACTAATCACCCTTGTCTAGTCTTCTAATCGTAGGCCAGTAGCTGTTTTTTTGGAAAAATATGCTTCTAGTCAACTGACATTTTGTCATCGTTGACTAAACACCTTCTTAGTTGACTAAACACCTTGCCTAGTCAACTAACACTTGTGCCTAGTCGACTAATCGACCCGACAGTTCATAACGGCTAGTTTGTAATGGCTCTATCTTGTCTCTAAACGGCCATATTGTTTGTTGGGGTTATTAATACTCATTGTATGAGTCTTGAATCAACTAATGATCGTACAAAAACATATACAAACTTAGTTTACATCATTTTGTGTGATTTAGTCAAGATTCATCATCTTCTCCTGAGCCAAATAGTTTAAATCCTTGAGAGATATTAGTGTGAGCTTTTATTTGTATTTCATCTACTCATTGAGTTTTTCTATTTGTACACACATCAAAACTTTGTATATCTTGTGAGATTGGAGAAGTGCTCTTGGTGAGCATTGGAGAGTTGCTCTTTGTGAGCATTGGCCAAGCGTTCTTTGAGAAGCTTGAAGAAGTGTTCTTTATGAGCACTAGTGGGTTCTTTGTGAGCCATAGTTGAAGTTCTTTGTAAGCTTGAGGTGAGAGTCTTCCACCTGGGATAAAGAAGACTGTGTAAATGTTTCTCCACCTAGTGGATTGTGGGAATCCTTGGGTTGAGTGCTTAAGGCGAGGAGTAGGCGGAGTCCGAACCTCGTTAAATCGCTGTGTTTGATCTCTTTATCCATTCTCTCATTTCAATTACTTGTTTATATATTTTCTTCCATTGCTAAGTAATTGAACATTAATTTTATTTGGTAATATTTGTTAAAGTTTTCCAAAAACCCTATTCACCCCCCCTTTAGGGTTATATATTTGGGACAACAGTCTTGATTGGAGGATTTAACAATAGAGGCTTAAATAAGGTGAAAAAATGATAGAATGAAGTTCAATACTCTCTTAGGCATTTTTACAAACATGTAATGTGCATATGTGCTCATTAACCAAACACAACAAGCTTAACTAGTCATAAAATGGTCATGAATATGAAATTACAAGGATTCAAAAGATGAGAGAGTATTTAAACTTTATTCCATTGATATTGAAAGCTTTTGAGATGAGAAAACATCATTTACCTAGGGCTTGGAGAGGAAATCCACCATAGAACCAACCTTGAGGTGTTTAGCTAGCCATGAGTAGAAGTAAATGCACAAAGAAGAGCAATAAATGCATAAGATTTGAAATAAATGCTTCTATATTACCAAAGTGATGAAAATACAAAGTCTTCAAGCCAAAAGTAAGATGAGACAACTTAAACTATTGATTACAAGTGAAAGAAGGTAAGAACCAACTAAATATAACACTAACTACTTGACTAAACTAAGTATTAGCTAATCTTGAGAGAAATCTATGAGAAAACTTGAAACCCTAACAAATTCTATAGAGAAAACCTAAGAGAAGAAACTAAGAGAAAAAATGTAGAAGACTCCCTCAAAGCCCCCTTTTCACGGCCTTTAGTAGCAGTCCTCTTTTCCTCACTTTAGGGAAATACCCTTTTGGAGAAAATTATAAGTTTGCCATTAAAAAGTTCAATAAAAAGCAAAAAGAGAATTTTGCTGCGCCGGGATCTATTATCGGTAGTAAGCCTACTACCGGCTGAAGAGCTTGCTGTTTCCTCTCCCAGATTTCTTGAAAATTCCTATTACCGGTAGTAAGCCTACTACCGGTAGTAGGAAACGACTTTTGCCCAAAAGTTTCAGAAATGCTTCCAAACTTCACCAAACTCAATCCAAGCATGCTCCAATACTTTGCAACAAAAAAGGATCGCCGAAAAGAGGGCTTTCAAACCATTCATCGACGACAAAAACCTATAAAACATTAACAATGGAACTTTAAGTCAAATGCATCAAAATTATGATATTTGAATCAGAATGTGCGACAAAATGGGTTAAAAGCAATGCTAAAGATGTGATTTATGATGCCAATCACTTTTATCTAAAAATTCAGAATGGATAAAAAGGCCATTGTGAAAGAATCCATGGAAATATGCGGAATAAAATTTTTTTCTCCATGGAATATGAACCAAGATCTCATGATCAATTATATAAGCTATAATCAATACTTAAAATAATGTAAATAACTTACATTGAAAGCCTTAGGAGTAGGATTAATGAAGGTGCAACCCCTAACTTGAGAGCCTCCAAGAGTAATCCACACTAGTTGCAAGCTTCAAGAGACGAGAGAGGGAGAGGAGATAGCTATGGATTTCACAAAACCCTCTTTGATCTAAATCACTAGCATGGCCGGCCCTCCTTGTGTCTATCTAATATGATGAGTGCTAGCTCTATATTAGATAGATAGTTATTGTTAGAAGTATGCCCTAAAACCAATCCTAAAGGGTATATTGAGTTTCATATTATCATTATATATGGAAGGTATAACTTATCTAATATGTTCTAACATATATGATAAGGTCCATGAAT
>JAESVK010000655.1:353650-423475 GCA_017140935.1 Hamamelis virginiana | reverse complement strand
AAGCATGAGACTTAATGTCAGAGAAATTATTTTGCAGGCCATTTACCTCTTTGGATTTTGTCTGCTTGAATTGTTGCTGAGGCTGTTTTGACCTTAAAATCTCTGTTATGCTTTATTTCTTGCAAAGGCCAAATACTCCTATGCAGAACTACCAGTACTGGAATTAACTATGAAGTTCCAGGAGGAATTGTTATACCATTTACCACTATATTTCTTTCTTTCTTCTTTTTTTTTTTTCTTTTTTTTTTTTTTGAATAAACAATTTATTTGTATCTGTACCACTCCCTAACTGCATCCCATGGTTTCAAACTCCACATCATCCCTCAAAAGAGGGAATGCCTTTGCCACCTTCCAACAATGGGGACAACTTTTTTTCAAATTATCTTACTAGGCAAGTGGAATATAATGGGCCCAATTTCAGCGTTCTTCTATCAAATCTAGTGGTTTATCAATAACTTTGTAACAAGGTTTTGTTAAATAAGGAATGGCTAGAGTGCTCTACAATTACAAAAGCTCAAGCAAAAAGCCATTGGATTTCCCCAATAACCTCACAGCGATAATCTATGGCTGTCAGCTTGTGCCTTTAAATATTTGCAGCAACCATAGTATCCACTATCCATTTATAGTATATTGCTGATATGGGTGCTTAAATGCTTGTAAGACCTGGATCTTTTTATTAACAGGAAAAAGAAGAGGGGAAAAAAAAAGAAAAAGAAGAGGGGAAAAAAAAAAGAAAAAGAAAAGGAAACTTATATTGTGGATGTATGTGTGGGTGCATGGTTTCCTTGCATGTTATTTTTCCAAAATGTGGTCACCTTTTGAATGGACATCACTTCTCATGTGTTCATTTGTTGCCTTTGTATTGAAAGCATTGGTGTATGAATGTATCTAGACAAAAGAAGTGCGATATTCTATTTCATTTGTTGCATGTTATTTTTCCAAAATGTGGTCATCTTTTACAGATGTTTGTGTTGTTGGTGTTGCACGTACAGCAATGGGTGGCTTTCTTGGCACACTCTTCTTTATCAGCCACCAAGCTTGGATCAATAGCTATTGAAGATAAGAGTACAACCCCCTCTTGTCTCCTCAATGGTTCTGGAACTCCTGAATTATTTGGCTAAATAGAATTCTACAATATCAATAAGAAAATCATCCTTTATTTTTGTATTCAACGAGTTTATATTGTTTGTTGGTTAAAAAGAAAAAAGAGAATAGAAAAAGACAGTAACAAAATGAAAAATTTAGGGACCCCAAGTCCAAGCAACATTTTAATTTGTGACTAGTCCCAAGGTCCTGCTAAAGAAAAAAAGAGGGATCATATTTCTCTAGAGTCCAAACTAAGTTCTTGCCCTTGTGCATTACATGCTTTGCTAGTTTTTGAGCTCCTATATTCAAAGTTCTAAGTATATATGTACAAAATTCAAATTTACCATCTTGTTGGTAATATTGATGCACTACATATATCTATATTCTAAAGTATATGAGTTTTGAGCTTCTAGGTAACTGTACTTTTTGTTTTTGCACCTCATCTTGTGTGCAGGTAAGTGTCTTATGTAGCAGCTTGTCTATGGTGGTTACGGTCAGATGTGGTCACAGCACTAGCCTACTTTCTATTAACATGATGAAAGCCCCGTTCGTGCCTCTGCATCTTTTTGCTTCTCTTAAGATGAGGTACTATCTAGTTAGGCTCTTTGCTTCTCTTACCCAAATGAATTTAATTGTTCAATTTATATAAGTGTATGATATGGAAGTAATCATATTTTATATGCTAGAGGTAATATATTAATGAACTTTTATTTCAAAAACATTTTATTTTTTATGATAGAGGTTCTATTTTATACTTAAGATAGCTTGTGATTGTTGGCTGTTGATGATAACATGGCACATGAGGCACCATTTAAATGAGATGTTGGGATAATATGATTATAGAAGTGCTATATACTATTATTTTAATAGGTGAATATATAGAAATGTTACAAAAACAGACAAGATGTTACCGAATTTTTATCCCAAAAAAGAAAATATTTCTCAGTACAAGTTAATTTAATTTAATTTTAATTATTAATAGAAGTGCGTGTGGAAATATGTATTGAAATTTTAATGGACATATGATATGATTGTAGTTTGTATTGTTAATTTTACCATGCATCTGTGATATACCTACACATTTTTTATGGTAAATTAATTTTTCATGAAATGTAATTTTATATATCAATTGCAATATGAACTCATAAGTGCAACTCTATGTTTTAATGCAGGGGCTGGAGGATTGCAATATATATGGATGGACATTTTGTTGATTACATGAAGATTGCGCGCAGTTCAATGATTTGTAAAAATTAGATTATGCAAAAATTGTTACACTTTTGGTTCTTAATTAGAAGATCCAATATTAATTAACAAAGTGTTGATTTGGTGATACTAATTTCTATATATATATATATATATATATATATATATATATATATATATATTGCAAATGCATGTGGGTTCTTTTTTTTTTTTATGAGTATTATATAGTAATATATTAGTGTGGATATTTTAATATTGTGTGTGTAGAAATGAATGCATGTTAGAACAATCATTGGTGAATATATATGATTTAATAGCATATATTAATGGCATATTAAAATTGCGAAGCATTTGCTACAAAAAAAAAAGGAGTAAATGAGGACACTTTTAAAGTGTTCCTATTGTGAACATATCAATGACACTTTTAAAGTGTCGCAATTCACCGCCATAAAGGGGACACTTTTAAAGTGTCGCAATTCATCGCCTCAAAGGGGACACTTTTAAAGTGTTGCAATTCAAGACCTCAAAGGGGACATTTTTAAAAGTGTCCTTGTTGGGGGCATATCAGGGACACTTAAAAAGTGTCCCCTTTGAGGCGGTCACCTTTAGTGACATAGCCGTTTGTGACACTTTTCAAAGTGTCGCCAAACACCTATGGGGACACTTTTTAAGTGTCTCCTTTGACAGTTTTTGTAGTAGTGTTTCTTCATGGTTCCCTCAGCAGTAATAAGTAATTTTAATAAATCAGTGAGAGAGTTCTCCAAGTTATTCATATGGTAGTTCATAACTACATTACCAAAGGAGTCAGGAAGATATTGAAATATAATATCAGTGGAGAAATATGCATCTAAAATGATATCCAGCTTCGCAAGCTGCTCAATATGACCGATCATCTTAAACACATGATCATTAACAGAAGTCACATCTTGTATCTTGGAACGAAAGAGATCTTTGGCGGCTTGATACTTTGCCAAACTACTCTGTTCACCATACAACTCTTGCAGATGAATCAGAATTGCTTTAGCACTATCCATTGTGTCATGCTGCTTCTTCTGAAGCTCATTGGTCATTGATGCTAGCATGTAGCATCGAACCTGCATGTCATCCTCCCGCCACTTTCTAAAAATGTCTCTTTCTTCCTCTGATGCACCATCAGGAAGGAATGGTGGCATAGGTTCATCAAGCACATAGGCAATCTTATCGGAATTGAGAACTATTCTCAAATTCCTCAGCCAATCCATAAAATTAGGTCCAGTCAGTCTGTTGCTATCAAGAATTCTGGTTAAGGGATTAAGGTGAGCCATTGGTGATCTACAAATTAAAAACAGAAAATCAGTTGATTCAAATATATAACCATTATTACTGGGTCTTAAGTATAATGGTACCTCCCACTATTTCATCAAATCCCATACCACCTCAGAATAGGATTTGGGAATTTATCTAATAAATTCCTAGTGGGGATTGGAGTCCCATTGTGAATTAATGGTACCTCACATAATAGTTTCTTGGTCTATTAATTCCTAATGAGTAGATGACTCTTCATCTAATGCTTCTTAAGCAAGTTCCAATCATCCTTTTGCCTTTAGTTTTAATAAATCTCACATAATAGTTTCTAGACTTATTCAAACTAATTAAGTCATACCCATCATTCCTTATAAGTATGGTTAAACTAATATAAACCTCACATAATAGTTTCTTGGTTTATATTAGTTTGCCATCTCATAATATCTCATATTTAAATAGGTTAATTAGAATCCAAATGTGTGAATAATCCCCTACATATCTGCAGCCATCATATCCAAACAAGGAGTTCTAATTAATCTACAATGATGGAAGGCTATGATAGAATATTCTTAATATTCCTTCATAATAACTTAATATTAATCTTTGAGGGGTTTTAAGGTCTCATCATATTAAATTAAACATGCATCACATACATAAATATGTTATTATTATTTTTAGTCTTATAAATGTAATAGTAGAAGCTCCCACTATCTCTTTTAAAACATTTAACTTTTAAAGTCATGAGTAGCGAGGAGTCTCATGTATTACATTTAATCCATAGACATGAAATAATAATTAACATAGTGAGCCTTTAACATTCATCACATAAATAGGCTCTTGAATTAATTATGGACTTTATTTAAGGCTATATGGAGGTAATATGGTGATCGCAAAATAAATGGAAAAGCCCTAAACATGCATCTATGAAGTCTTCCATAAACTCCATAGTCCTCCATGCTCCTTTTGTGCCTCTCCATGCTCCAAGCCTCCATTCTTGATAATTACATTTAAATAAAAAGAATACATAGAGTGAAGAGGCATGCAAGCCCCATTTAAATTTACAATTACCAAAGAGGCATGCAAGCCCCAATTAAATTACAACCCATTTATATAAATAAATAATAGCCCCTAAATCACATCCATATGCGGCCAATCACATCCAGTTAGTTTGGTCTTAAGTCCATAATCAACCCATTTTAACAATCTCAAAGATAAACAATCACATTACAAGAATAAAAGGCATAAGCAAAGTATATATGGTAATTAATATTAATCAATAAACCTTAAAATATTCATCTCATGAATATTATATTGTTTTAATCACATTAAAACAATGGCATCATCATTTTAAATCTTATTTAAAATTCAAACAACTTTGAAAAATCAAAATAGAAAACTATTATAGTCAAGAGACTAAAATAGAAACCTAATTTGATTAAATCATCAAAATTAATTTTTAATCATCCCCTACTGTTTTAAACTCTTTAAAACATGTTTTTATCAATAATAAAAATAATAAAATCATGGGAATATCAAAATTAATATTTGACAAAATTGAAATAGGAAACAAGTTCTAAACTTTTGCCTAAAACAATTTCTGGGTTACCAAAACTTTGGGTTTTATGAACAGCCCTTAAAGAGGATTTCATGACCATTTTAGGGTTTTAATAACAACCTTATTAAGTCCCAAAAACAATGGTAACATGGGGCTAATTAATTCAAAACACTAAGTATTAAAAAGATTACAATTTTTCAATATATTGAAAATTCCAGCACATATGATAATAGGCTAGTCAATCCCAAAAAACTTAGTGTGAACATATATGAACGATTTTTCATGAAAGAACTATTCTAACATGATCTAAAATCATTATATTAGTGATTTGAGGTATGGTGGCTCAATAAAAATCATTGGAAAACATTTTTCAAGATTTATTTTGAAAAGACAGTGTTGCTGGAAAATTCTGGGCAGCAACATGTATCAACTTTAAAAAAATTATTTGAGCTATCAAATCATCTCCAAAAATCATGAAATTAAATATGCAAGATGCTTATACAATGTACTTAACATCTATGGTCATGGATCATCCAAAACCAGCCCCTATTGTTTCAGATTTAACAAAACCTGAAAACCCATTTTCTGCAAAACCCAGTTTTTTGAAAAATAGTAGTCACCATTCTCTCTCTTGGGGATTTCGACAACCCCTTTATTTATTTTGAGTATCATGTTTCTCAAACATGTTTATTATGATGTTAAATTAAAATAACATGATCATAAAGAACTATAATCAACTCTTGATTAAAATCAAAATAAAACAAAGAGAGAAGAGATGAAGAAAACCAAAATCATAGTAGCCTTCAAGATGGCCGTACCAAGGTTAGGGTTTGGGATTATAAATCTCAGCCACTTAGGTTTAAACAATATTAAATCCACCATATAATAGCTTATACAATACCAAATCATGACTGGCTCTGATACCACTGAAAGAATCCATGGAAATATGCGGAATAAAATTTTTTTCTCCATGGAATATGAACCAAGATCTCATGATCAATTATATAAGCTATAATCAATACTTAAAATAATGTAAATAACTTACATTGAAAGCCTTAGGAGTAGTATTAATGAAGGTGCAGCCCCTAACTTGAGAGCCTCCAAGAGTAATCCACACTAGTTGCAAGCTTCAAGAGATGAGAGAGAGAGAGAGAGGGAGATGAGATAGCTAGGGATTTCACAAAACCCTCTTTGATCTAAATCACTAGCATGGCCGGCCCTCCTTGTGTCTATCTAATATGATGAGTGCTAGCTCTCTATTAGATAGATAGTTATCTTATTTCAAATTTGAAATAATTCAAATTTAAAATACAAGTGCAATGATATATAATTTGTCATCTTATCTATAATTTGAAACCATTTCAAATTTAAATTTCAACTAACTTGAAATTCAATTAACTATTTGAAATCTTTAATTATCTTGCCATCTCATGACAATTTCAAAATTCAAAATTCAAAATTCAAAATTCAAAATTGAAAATTCAAATTTCAAATTTCAAATTTCAAAAATTCAAAATTTCAAATTTCAAAAAATTCAAATTTCAAAATTCAAAATTCAAATTTCAAATTTTAAATTTCAAAAACTTGAAATTCTAGTTGCATATTATTCTCTCTTCTTCTTTAAATGAAGCTACCAACTATATGTGTGTGACCTCTTAGGTTCACAACAACCTAGTAGTAGGAGTTAGGATAACAAATTATCCTTTCAAATAAAACTACTTTTATTTAAGGTTCAAATTAGAACTCTTCTAATTTCCCTTTGAGAAATCAATTTCTCTTTGGCCTCTACTAGTCCTGAGTGACATCTAGCAATATGTCAAGACACACCCTAGATTGTGTGAAGGTTAATCATAACACAGTGAACCCTTCAGTTACAACTAAGATACAATTCAATCCTTCCATCAAACAATGCCTTAGTTAAATTACTTGGGTCTTGGATAATATGTCAAACCCTAATTTAACATTTTGTATCTGATTCTCAAAATATAAATTCAACCTTGGGATACTCAAGAAACAATTTTCTTATTCCCAACTACTTTGGCCAAAGACTTATATGAATTATATCTTTGAGAATAATACGAGGCATTCCCTCTCTTTACTGAGAGTGATAGATTCCTTGTTGTACACTCATATGTCCCCATGACAGGTCTACTAGGGTCAATGAGCACATACACAAATTCCATGGTTAGGATATGTACGTACATTGTACTATTAAACCCTAATATTCCTAACACAGGACATCTATGGTGCCTCAGGTCTAAGGATCACTTGCATCATTGTAACCCTGAGTTGTTGTTTGACATGTAAGTAAAACTCCATTCAACAAACTCAATCAATGATCACATTCAGTGTACTTGTTCTCAAACAAGCACCCACAGGTTTGTCCTAGTGTCATTACACAAATAACTTGAGACTAGTCATTCTCCATATTGAGCAGACATAACCTGTGCTAGTCTATCCGGATTATTAATGCCCAATAAATAATCCTATGACTTGGAATATCTAAGAAAGAAATCTTTATCAATATAAGTCTCCTAATCTCAATTCTTAAGATCTTATGTTGACATTCATTCTAAGGACTTACCATGAATGTAATAACATAAGAATACATGATAATCAAAAGCCCATATTATTAATGAATAATAATATTACATGAATCAACTTTATGTCCTAAATTACACCAGTGTGATTGGCTATTAGGGCATATTACTAACACATTGTTGCGTTAATATTTGATTTTATTTTAAACATGAAAGGATTTATGAGTAAAGGATCTATTCAATTGGATCTTGTAGTAAAAAATTCAGCTTTTAAAGATCTCTGGATAATTTTCCGTTGAGTGATTCTATTGCTACCACATAAAGTGCTAGTGGCACCCATTAATTAATGATGTTTTTTTTTTTACTATTGTATCCACATATTAAGTTTCTATTAAGGACAAGTTTAGATAAATATACAAAATAAAAAAAATTCAAACTACTTCCTACACCTACCATCTACTTCTCACGTTTATATCTCGTCCATAAACCTTAGTCTCACAAACCCTTGTACTCTCATAATCACTACCTAAAAACTATGATCAAAGAAGGTGTGTTGTTGATCAATGGACAGTAAAGTGGTAGTGTAGGAGGATTCTAACAATGAAATTAATGGTATATTGTTTCAATTATGATGTATCTTTTTTTAAAGTTCTTTTATATTATGTTCGTGCTTTTGTTCACAGCTATGCAACTGAACATCAAACAATGTTCATATAGGATGTATCAAAGATATTGCTTTGTTCAATACGTCTAATCGAATATATAACTATGTTGATTAGATACAATCCAACATTACAGAATATTCATTAGGCAGGGTAGAATTTTATCAAATGTTTCAACATGAGTCGACCGAACATATCACTATATTCAATTTCCCCAATCGAACAACAAGAAGTTAGGAGAGAAGATGGAGAACATGGTACCCGCACTCCTTGATGTGATGAAGAGGAATAGAAGCATCTTAAACAATTTCTTTAACTTGGAAATCTTGATTGCAAGGAGGCGAATAAAGAGTTGGGTTAGTAGAGATGGGTTCTTCATGCCCTTTGTCAAGTGAAGAAAAACCCCTCATTTTTGTGATGGAAATAAAAAATAAAAGAGATTAGGGTGCACATTTTTGGTGTTACATGGGTGTAAAAAGAAATATATATGCCTTTGGATTAATTGAGTTAGGGTTTTGGGTATTATGGTAGTTGTAGGTAGTAAAAGTTATATATATATTTTAAATTTTAATAGTGGGGGTAGGTAGCAAGTGGGTGGCATTAGCAAGTGATGAGTATGAGATATGATTGGACAATGCAGAGAGCTGGGGATTGGGGATTATGTGTAACATTAGACATTCTGTTATAATATGGAATTAGAGATTTTATGAAAATTTGAGGATTATGCCTGTGTTATACATTTTTTGTATTAAAAAATTAGAGAGGGGACATAAAATGACCTACATTAAATGGTAATGTGACATGTTAGGGATTGGAGAATATTCGACATTTAGGGATTCTTAATAAAATTGGGGATTGGGAGTTATATATTATCCTAGGGATTATTAGATAAAATGATGACTGGAGATTGTGCTTTTGGTCCAGATTACGTTTATCATTAATGAGAATTATGTATAAAATTAGTCAAAAATTCAAATATTTGACCTTTAGAAGGGCAATTTTGTCCAAAAAATAGTAATAGATTCGTTTACATTAATTTTTTTAGATTGTGTTCATTCACGTAATATTCGAAAAACTTAGAATTTTTAGCGTAGAATGCTATATATACTTTTGATTTTCTTGAACATTTCTTTATGTAGTTGGGCCAATTAGGGTTGTGTATATGGGTCTGTTGGGAGCAAGTGACTAATCCTCCCAACTGATAGCCAAACTACATACCTTAATAACTGGCAAGTTGGTTGAATATGTGGATGGATTTCAACAGCAGGTTAGGCGGATTGGGCGGGTTAAGTCATATATATATATATATTTTATAAACACCTATTTTGTAAGTTTAAATTAGTAATAAAACTTAATAATATAAATATATTATTTATTTATATATAATTAGTTGATGGGTGAAGAGATGATACCGAATCAAACCGCAAAAAATTCATCAAATCCATCCAACCCAACCTGCTCAACTGCTGTAACTATAGAATACGGATGGAATCTGATTCTACAGATCGGGTGTATATTTCACAGCCCTATGGGCAATCGTTTAAGTAAGATTGTAGGTGACAATATGGTTTATAAATTTTCTAATTTTCATGGTTGAAGTTTGTCCATTGAATATGAATTATCAAAGTATCAGCTGGGTGGATGCAAGTGGGATGAATGATTAAAGTAGCTAGGATCATGTCTGATGGAGCCATGGAGGCAGTACGAGTGGAATAATAATAGCTACTTTTGGACCCCTAGGACCTCTTTCCATAACTTTTATTCACACCTCGTGTTATACATTTCTTTGCCAAATAGAACCGTTCTCTCTCTCTCTCTCTCTCTCTCTCTCTTTGTCTCTCTCTCTCTCTCTCTCTCTGTACTTAGTATTTGGTAGGGCAACTTCAATGCATTAGCTAAAATAGTAATTAAAGCCAATTTTCTTTTTTTCTTAAAAATTTAAACTTGCATGCCCCAATGCATTAACCAAACATCCCTCCAAATTTTGTTTTAGCCAAAAGATTAACCAAATTTGGCTAAACTTTTGTCTCTAGCCATTTATCACCAAGACACAAAAAAATGGACGGAGAATTGTGCTTGGTTGTAAGGAAAGAGAAAAAAATAGCTCTTATGTATCAAAGCACTTCTAGCCAAATGACTAGCCATTTTTACCATAGTCAGTTCAAAAATAGTTTCAAAGGATAAAAAGTGACTTTTAGCATTGGATAATACTCTTACTCTTCCCCAAGAGCTTTTTAATCCATCTGATGTGCTCGAACCATGATCTTTTCCCCTAAAAAAGTAAGAATATATACCACTATGCTGAAATATATGGATTTTTGTAAAACACCCCAGCTATAGTCTTCTAGTTATTATTTAAAAATTTAAAAGTGAATCAATAGCCCCACAACAAAAACAACTTTTTTGACAATTTAGAAAAGTGATTTTTTATAAAGATTTTTGAAAATATGTGTTCTCTGCATTATTTTTATTTTTCTCATATATTTCTGGAAACTGGATGATGGATTTCAAAATGTTAACCAAATAAACCCTCAACCAACCGGGGTTAGCGCAGTTGGCCAGGGTCCATGACTCTCATCTAAGAGGTCATGGGTTCGATTCTACGCACCTTACAGTTCCCACGTTGCGGACTTGCAGTGTCCCCTCCCCTGCTAATTGACTAACAAATAATTACCCTACTGATGTACACCGTGTGACAAAAAAAAAAAATTTAAAAAAGGGAAAAAAAAAACCAAAAAACCAAATACACCCTCAATATATATCTCACTGAAGGCTCCGGTTACAATTTATTGAAATTTAAAATGGATGTATCTAAAGTTGTGGTGTGGTGAACAAAAGGGAATACTATTATCTATTGAATATAAATATTCAAGGTTATTATAAAATTTTCATTAAAAATATTTTAAAAAATCTAAATTATATTAAAAATATTAAATTAATGAATATGAACTCAATAATAGGGTACAAATTTTTTATATTACAAATTAAAATAAATTTTTTACTAAAAATGGATATAGTAAAATGGATATAATGAAGTATGTAATGGAAATCCTTTCACTGAAAAAGAAAACGAAAAAAATACTTGTAAATCTATTAAATCAAGATGGTATTTAAATACTATAGTAACTCGTGCATGGAAAATGATTGCCTTGAAAATGAATAAGTACACACTCTAAGAATTAACCTCACTTAATACATACAAATCCAATGAATCAAGCATACTGTGTATTGCAATGACAATTTTTGCATTGGAGTGGATTCCAAAATAAATGGTTTAGTATTAAAAAAAATTAATTAATCTAACTTAAATGAATTTACATTATTATTATCACTTATAAATTAATTAAGAAAATTAAGATTGGTATTTATTTGAAAGAAAAATGGCAAAAGTGACTTTAAAATTTTATGTGAGGGGAAAAGAGTCAATCAAAAGTTTTTCACCCAAAGCCACTTTTAGAAGTAGTATAGATGTAGATATAGAAACAAATAGAAGCACGTGTATCTTTGTGTATAGTGTTGGTTCTGAAGAAGCTCTGTAAATTTTTTGAAAATATTGTAAAACAAATGGGATATAATCAATAAATGTTTTTATAAATATAATAAACAATAAATGAAGTAACCCTCTGATTTCTTATTCTATTGAATGACATGGCAAGGTAACCATTAATTGGGCAATTGATAATTGTGTTTTGATTTATGTTTTTCCTTAACATGTATTTTTCACATGTGGGTTCTGTTTAATTTATTGGGGTTTGATGCAAGAGATATTTGTATCTGTACAAAATATTTAATCATTTATAGTATATAAAGATAAAGCTAAGCATTTATAAGTTTGGGAACTATTTTGTGCATGGATAAATATAAACAGATTTGTTTTATATGTTGCAAAGTTATAAAAATTTGATACCTAATTTGGTAAGAAGCAGACGATAAACATAAATTTTTAACAAAATTAAAATTCAAACGCATTTCATATATACTCATCTATTTTAGTTACAATTCAAGAATGGTAATTAGATAAGGCTTTTTTAGCTAAAAATTCAGAATGGGTAAAAAGGCCATTGTTCCATTAATATTTGCTTTTTATTTTAAACATGAAAGGATTTATGAGTAAAGGATCTATTCAATTGGATCTTGTAGTAAAAAATTCAGTTTTTAGCGATCTAAGGATAATTTTCCATTAGGTGATTCTATTGCCACCACATAAAGTGCTAGTGGCAACCATAAATTAATGATGTTTTTTTTCTTTTTCTTTTTTTTTTTTTTATTACTATTTTATCCACTTATAAAATTTTTATTAAGGTTTTTTTTATAAAAAAATAAAAAAAAAAAAAAAAAAAAATTCAAACTACTTCCTACAGCCACCATCTACTTCTCATGCTTATATATATCTCATCCATAAACCCTAGTCTCATAAACCCTTATACTCTTATAATCACTACCTAAAAACTATAATCAAAGAAGGTGTGTTGTTGATCAATGGACAGTAAAGTGGTAGTGTAGAAGGATTCTAACAATGAAATTAAAGGTATATTGTTTCAATTATGATGTATATTTTTTTAAAGTTCTTTTATATTATGTTTGTGCTTTTGTTCATACCTATGCAACTGAACATCAAACAATGTTCATATAAGATGTATCGAATATATTGCTATGTTCAGTACACCTAACCGAATATATAACTATGTCGATTAGATGCAATCCAACATTAGCAAATATTCATTATGCAGGGTAGAATTTTATCATATGTTCAACATGAGTCGACTGAATATATCACTATGTTCAATTTCCCTAATCAAACAAATAATAAGTATTAGAAGTATGCCCTAAAACCAATTGTTATGTTGTATTTAGGAAACTTATATTTCATTATATTTTCATGTATGAAACTTTATTCATTTATGAAATGACTTTTATTATCATGTAAACTTGTGTTTAATTACTATTCATGATAAAGTCCTTGGATAGTATGATAGAAATTTATATCTTAAGTGTCGAGATAGAGAGACTTATAACTTTCAAGTACATCTATCCTAGGCTGGTTCCTAATCATAGGTTTATATATTTGGGTGATTATAAACCGTTAAGATTAGCACAGGTACGTTATACTAACTCCAGTGAGAGGATGGTGAGTCTCAAGCCATCTGTGTAAAGACACTATAGTAAACATGTGGGTTCTTATTAGAGAAGAAGTACACCAAATGTGACTAATATGAGTACAGCTTATGGAATTCTATTTGTATGTCAAAAGCTGCTCATGTGTATAGTCACACATGTAATCCTCAGACCTGAGACACCACTAGTTGTCTTATACATGAATTACTAGAAGTTGATAGTATCTTGTACACCCTTAACCATAAGGATGTAATCGGTACTCATTGGTTCTAGTGAGTTATGTATGAAGATAAGTGAGTGTACAATAGGGAATCACCACCCTTAATATGAAAGGGTGAATGTCGATGTTAATTCACAAATACTATCTCAATGAAGTCTTTGGCCAAAGCAATAGGTAACCAAGAAAAGTGTTTTCAAGGGTTTACCTAATTGAGATTTTATTTCGGTGAATCAGTAACACAAGATTAAGTTAGGCTTTGACATGAATCCATACCCAAATAACTTAATCATGACATTGTTTGGTGAAGGATTATATATCACGAAGGGTTCATATATTTATGTATATTCACCCACACCTAGGGTACATCATAATATGTTGCTAGATGTCACTCATGACTAGTGAAGGCCTAATGATAAAAGTTATCATTGAGGGCAAAATTGGAATTGTTCCAATCGAACAAAAAATAGAAAGTTTCTATTTTGGGAGACATGCGATGTCCCCTGCCACTACTAGGTTGGGATAAACCCAATGGGTCACACACATAAGGGTATAAGTGAGTCACTTAAATTAGGAGAGAGGAATATTCTTATTTATTATTGTTTTGGCCCTTGTTATTAAGAGTTAATAAGAGAGGGACCAAATAATAAATACAAAGAATATTTACTATATATATATGTGATGATAGGTCAAGCTAGCACAAGTAACCTATCATCATAAAAGAGGAAGGAGGCAATAACCCTAGGGCCGTGTGTTTGCATGGCCATTCTCTCTCTCTAGCCTCCTCTCTCTCTTTCTCCATGCTTGCCTCTTCTCAAAGAGTTGTGAAGGTGCAAGGGTTTATGTGATCTTGTGCTCGTGTGGATACCATTGGAGGCTACCATACACTTTGGAGCTCAAGGACTTGGAGGATTGCTTCATCAAAGGAACACAAGTAAGCTTTATTTATTGTTTTAATTAAAGTCTTTGATTCGTTTTATCGTTTGAGTTCATCCTTGGATGAATACCATGAGAAAAAGTTTTAAACTTTACTTTCCGCTGCGTTTCCATGTGGTATTCTTTCAGTGATATCAGAGCCAACTCAAACCATGATTCGAATCGTGAATGGCAATTGCATGGCATGTATTAAACTTGTTTTAATTAATTGGGTTTTGAGAAAATCACATTTATGAGTTTCGGCCCTAGGGTGCTTATTCCTCTTTGTGTTTTGTTTTTAATTATTGCATTTATGGTTTTGTTAAAACCCTTAGTAATGGACGGAATTGATGTTTAGTGGCTGCAACTAGGGTTCTTTAACCCTTACATGTTTCGGCCATGGTGGCCATGGAGGGCTAGAGTGACGGTTACTAGGTGAGGGGCTAAAACTAGGGTTTACACCCCTTGCATATTTCAGCCTCTAGAGTTTAGCAACCCTAGAATGAACGGCCATGATGGGTTTGGTGAAGTTTATGATGGAGACCACATTAGGTTTTTAGAAACCCTAATCCAAATAGGAAACCTACTTTGACTAGAAATTGCTATCTTAATCTGTTTCCTATTTGATGTTCTCTTTCCTAGTTAGTATAGGATACTAATTGGGCAAATCCTAATAGGATTAGGAATTAATTAATAAGATTAATTAATTATTTAAGTGGCTGCAATTAGAGTTTTAGAAACTCTAATGATGATAAGGTAAGTTTCCTACTACAAATAAATTCCAATTTATCACTATCCTGGATAGTCAAGGTTTACATAAATTAGAATCCTTGTTGAAATAGGAAAGCTTATTAAATGATGACTCTAATTAGGATTTTGGAAATCATATTTCTATTTTGATTAGAACTGATTTTAGTATCTTAGTATAATCAAAATAGGAAACTCCGATCCCTAACTCCCAATTCCCTCTCATATTCACGGCCACACTCGGGTTCGGAACCCTAGTGTGTCATGGCCACTAGTTGGCATATGTTTTATTTTTGTTATCTTCACTAATGTTTATTAAATTTTTTTATATGATTGAAAAATTGTTTTATAACATTTTCGAAATACAAAAGTGAAGAAATAAAAGTAAATGTGAAATTGGGTTTTGGAAACCCTAATTGCCATTTTGGAGATTTAGGTTTAAACAATTATTGTTTTAGCTTTTTAATTTGATTAAAATGCATGAGGGTCATCTACATTAATATATTGAAGTGTCCTAAGTGTTGGTACATGGAAATATATTAATTTGGTATGATTTATAATTGTTATAAACTCATGACAGTGTGCTGTTTTTCTGGACAGCAACTTGCACCAACTTGTAAATTCTTTAAATATTGTTTTAATGATTTTTACAACAAGCCACTATCTACTTCACTAATATAAGGTCTAAACTAAATGTAGGAAGTGTTCCCATGATTTATTTTGACCTTTTGATAGCTGTACTAAGCTTTTTGTGATTGATACTCAAAACTGTCCAAGTTTAGAGTTACAGTCACAAAACGCTTTAAAGTGATATCAAACGTTGGAATCACTTAACGAGACCCATATCATTGGAAAGAACACTGAAAATCCTAGTGAAATGAACTGTTCTCACATTTAAAAGGTTGTTTTAAATGAGGCAAATAATTATTCCAAAACAGGGGCTGATTCTTGGTGTTTTGAGAAAAACACTAAAGTAAAGTGTTACTTGATTTTTAATGCGATTAGAATTGGATTCTATTTTCATAAGATGATAAATAGAATAAAACATGTTTTAAATATATGCCATTGTCATTTATCACTTGTTCCTTTATTGCTTTATTTTATGCAATTGGATTGTATAAATTAAATATGGAAAGTTATGGACTTAAAGACCAATTAAACTAGATGTGATTGGCCGCATGTGATGTGTATCTTTTATGGGTTGTAATTTAAAGTAGTTTAAATTATTGGTGATGTAATTTTAATTAAGGCTTGCATGCCTTCTCCCCTTCCTTCTAAATGTATCCCTTTAATCCATACCCTTTCTTTATTCATGTAATGTACATTTTATGGTGGACCAGAGGATGCATGGAACAGTGGGAGGACAAAGAGAAGACTTTTTGAAGATTTTTTTCTTTTATATAATTGTTACAGGTTAAAATTGCGATCACAACACCCACATTAGACCTAGGGCTCAACTAATGGCTCTAGTTGGGCCAACCCTAAAAGTCCATAAACTTTCCATTTGGCCCATATATATGTTAGATGTATGTTCTAGGGGTCCATTAACCATATTATTATATGTCTTTGATGATAGTGTCTCGTTCCTTTATGGATAGTGGGAGTATCATTAAAGTACTAATAATAAAGAATGGTTAATAAAATATATATGTGATATATGAATGCATGCAATGTATGTTAATAATCTGATGAGACCTAAAACCCTCATTTTCAAAATTAAATTGTAAGGAAGAGGCATATGAGTGCTTTATCCTAGCCTCCCACCACTATAAGGTAGGTAGATTCTTATGGTGGATGTGTTTGGCTGCAGATATGTGGGAACACATTCATTCTGAGGGTTCATACTATCTTATTACATATAGGTGTGGATACCCCATTTTTACCAATTATTTCTATCATATATTTATGCCAATAATCAGCTCAAAGAGTGGATTATTTGGTGATGAATTGACCTTGTAAACACCAAACTACCTAAATTGCCTTTTTTTGAGGAAAGAGGACAATTCATTATTTCATGTGTACATTTGGATTAGAATCAATCCATTTGTGTTTCATTTTACTTTTGAGGTGTTCTAGAACATCCCTGTAAATTTTCATGACATTCTGATGAGAGCTCGGTAGGTAATTAGGGTTTTTGCGACTTGAGGGGCATTTTCGTCCTTTTTCTTGTATAATTTCCGAATGACCTCCGAATTCGAAACGGATTGTTTCATGAGGTTTATGTGGATGTGGGGAGTGTAGTGGGAGTGCTAATTGAACCTTTGAATGGTTGGGATAGATTCGCCCAAAATCGATCCCACGGGTAAGAATGAGCTGAATTAGGATTTTATTCAAATCGACCGTGAATTGGTCATTTTCACCAAAATTAAAGATTTTCAAAACATGTTTTCAAATACCAATTTCATATTAAAATCATGTTTTTAGAAGTGGTGCAAGCCTAATTGATCAATTTTACAAAACAAGGAATTGTCATTTGACCAATTTTGGCACAACCGGGTCAATCGGCTAGCTTTTTACCAAAACCCTTGACCATGGTCAAGTATTTTTGACCCAAAAACCTTCTAAAAATGTGGAGGATCAAAACACGGTTATTTTGATACCTGGATCATCGAATTTGGATGAGAATGGACCAAAATATGGCCAAAATACGAAATCCCATTGAAAATGAGAAAATTTGGGAAAGTCACTAAGGTGACCGTCCTAGCTAGGACGGCCAACCGTTCAGCCCAGGACGGCTAGCCGTCCAGGCCAGGACTGCCATCAGGATGGTCGAGCCAATTTTGTTCATTTTGGAAAGTTTGAGGCTTTCCCACTTGTTTTGGCCGATTTAATTCGATTTTTTGGAATGAATTCGAACTTGGTTCAGCTTGCAAACCCTAGGAGGATTGATTCTAAGCCCTAGGATGGATTTTAGTGCATTAAATCTCCACCATTCAATGATTAAAACCCTAACTCTATAAATACACTACTATAGAGTTAGAGAGAAAGGGAGGTTCAGAGAGGAGATAGAGGATTCTAGGTTTGAGAATGGAGGCTACAGATCTGATTTTCTTACACCATTGGAGGAGAGAACCAAAGTGGAGGAGAAGGAGAGGAGAAGAAAGAATCAAGGCTAGAAAGCTTGAAGGAAGAAAGCCAAAAAGGAGGGAGAAGGGTAAATCTTTAATCTTAGTTTTGTTATCCTTGATTCTTACATAAATCTTTGATGCTATGATGTAAGTTCTCTTCATTCTCATATGAGATGGACCACCTTCTTTTTTCTTTTTTCTTTTTATGAGAATGTTTAACATGATAGGGTGGTTTCTTATTTGTTTATGCATGATAGGATATTGATAGTTTTAGTTTTGTTGTTCATGGTGTTTATTTAATATGTTTGCATATGTAGTTCATTTTTTAGCATAGGGCAGTAACATATTCGTATGTTTAGCACTATATAGGTTTTGATTTAATGATTATTCATTGTGATTTTATGTGAGATAATATGATAGGGTAATTTTCATTATGATTTTTATGAGAGTATATGTGATTAGGTTGTCTTTTGTTGTGATTCTATGTGAATTAATATGTTAGGATTAATTTTGTTATTGTTTTATGCTAGCAATCATATCTAGGATGAGTCTTTTATTATTATTTTATGTGAATATGCATGATTAGGGTTAGCTTTGTTATGATTTCATGTGGTTAGAATGTTTAGGATATTTTTATATAATTTTATGTGTGTAAGTATGTTTAGGATGATTTTTGTCGTGATTGTATGTGAGTAAGATATGCTTAGGTCAATGTTTCAATATATTGTTGAAACCTTGTGGTATTAATGATCATGTGGGTATATTGATTCATTTCTAGATATGTGATGAGTCTTGAGTCTTTCTTTTTCATGCTTTTATAATCGTTTAAACATTCGATATGAATTTGTCGTTTCGAATATATAAATTGTGTACGAGGGAGAGTGCAAAGGTAAGATCCTTCCCTTGTGATTAAAATTTGATGATTTGGATATATAAATTGTGTACGAGGGAGCGTGCGAAGGTAAGATCCTTCCCTTGTGTTTAGATTGATTATTTAAGCATATTTTTGTTAGTTTTTGATATGTTTTTGCATGGTAATTTAGTTAAGCATGATAGATTGTATGCTAGGGTATTTATTTGGATATTTTTATGGATTAAAGATGATTTTTAAGCTACTTTAAATATGTATTCAAATCTGGACATATTTGAATACATGTTTTAAAGTGGTTTAATTAACATTTTTAAGCCATATTTTGCATGATTTTTGTAGTAGTTTCATAGTATATTCATGTAGAAAGCATGCTAGGTCACCTTCACATTTTTATTCTTTATTTTCACGGTTTTTAGAGTAGTTTAAGGTTCATATTCAAATTTGTCTGGATTTGTTTATGTCCTTAAATCACCTCTAAAAATCATTTTAGGGTCAAATTTAACTTAGAAATATGCCTAGGATCACATAGTAAAATTAGTGTGCATTTAGGAGCATTTTCACGCATTGTTAGAATTAATATCATGTATATTTGTTTGATTTATTTAATTTCCAGCATGCATTTGTATTAGTATATTAGGATTTTAGACAAACTTTAGGGCTAGTTAGAGACCCTAGGCTTAGGAAGGTCACTTGACCTTCCCTAGGACCATCCTTTATTGTAAAAAAATCATTATCTGATTTGAGTATTAGAGTTGATTTAAGAGTCTATCTTCTAGGGATTTTCTAAAAAGATTTTAATATGATGTTTATGAAATAAACATGATTTTATGAAAGATTTGATTATTGAATGGTTTTCAAAAGAATTTGAAATGTTTTAAGATTTTTACCTTGGAATGAGATTCCTCCCGATATGATTTGTTTTCTTGAAATATCTTTGAAAAAGATTTTCAATTGGAATTTAATTCTAAAGATAAGAATTATTTAGAATATTTGGATTTTTGTGAAAGTCTTTTAATTTGACATGATTTCAAATAAATGATTTTAAATGAATAAAAACTTTTGAAGCTAGAGTCTTGAATTAGGTTGAATACCTTTGATGATGTTATCGATTACAATAAGAGAGTCCTAGGGTAGTCGAACTACGTGGACTTTGATACTTGCTAGGTGATACTAGTAAGTTACGTAGGCGCTAATAGAGCTCAAGTCCGCCCTAGGATGCCCGTAGGGTATTCTAGGTTCTTAGGGTTTGTTTGTATATTTTTTATTATTAATATAACTAATATAGATTATTACATTTATATCACTACTTTGTTGGTTGATTAGATTATTTAGGATTGTTTGTAATAAGAAATTTAAATAGCCCAAATAAATTAGAAGTCCTTTAATTAGGGCGAGGTAGGTGCCTACAAACGAAAGCTTGGAACCTTCCCACGTCGTAACCTAGCCCCCGGATCCAACTCTGGTTTGTAGACTGTCTTTTCATTGGAATGGAGTTGGTTTTGTTTTTGATTTTAAAATAAAACATTTTCCATGGTTTCCTTATTCCTTAAAAATAAGGTGGCGACTCCTTTGTTTGTTTGTTTTCTAAAAATCCCTAATCATTGCCCGGTGATGATGTGGATCCTCATAAAGCCCGTCAAAAAGGCTGGTCCACAATAGGATATCACAAGATATGAAAATGTTGCATCCCAAGAAACTATTATGTGAGGCATCATTCAATTGACCATACTTGTGTGAATGGTGGGTGTGATTTAACTAATGTACACTAACCAAGAAACTATTATGTGAGGTTACTGTATTTTAGAGGCTAAAAGAAGATTGGAACTTGCTTAGTGAAGCATTGGATAAAGAGTTATCCACCCCTTTGGATTAGTGATCCAAGAAACCATCATGTGAGGTCCACTAGTTCAAATGGGACCCCAATGCCCATTAAGAATTCAATTTTTGAATTCTCGAATCCTATAGAGGTAGTATGGGATTTGATAAAATAGTGGGAGACACCATAAAACTAAATACCAAGTTATTATGGTTTAATGAAATATATTAATGAATCTGTTACTTATTTTTGTAGATATCATGGTTATACTCAAACAAATATCCGAAATTGAATTTGACTACTATTTGACTGAACCTTGTAATAATGAGCGGTCTAAAGAATTAGGAATCATTCCTAGTTCAGGATATTATCTATCGGTTAGCTCTGCTTACTCTTGGGTATTGGATACTGGGGCTAGTTCTCATATATGTAACAATATTAGAGAACTTAGAGGAAGCATACAATTAAGTCGAGATCAAGTCTCCCTTCGAGTTGGAAATAGAGCAAACGCTGCTACATTAGCTGTCGGGACTTGTGACTTAATTTTACCATATGGACATATTCTAAAATTAGAGGACTGTTTGTTTATGCCAGGTATAGTCAGGAACATTGTTTCGGTTTCATCCTTAACACGTTCTGGCTATGGATTTGTTTTCAATAGGAATGGTTGTACTATTTCTATTGGAAAATACATCAGTTGGTACTGGCATATATCCAAACGATCTATATTTCTTGAATATGGATGGTAGTGTAAATGGTTTAGAAAATAATCATAATGCTGAAAAACATAAAAGACCTCGTGATGAAAAAGACTCAACCTATGTATGGCATTTGAGATTAGGTCATATTTGTGAGGAAATGATCAATAGTTAGGTAAGGATAGGCAACTGGGCTCATATTTACTTGTACCCTTACCTACTTGTGAGCCTTGTCTCATGGGTAAGATGACCAAATCGCCCTTTACTGGTCACAGTGAGAGGGCAGGAGACATACTAGGGTTAATACATTCTGATGTACACACCTTTAAATAAGGTTGCCAAGGGTGGTTTTACCTACTTCATTACCTTAACTGATGATCACTCACGGTTAAGGACTGTGTATCTAATGAAACACAAGTATGAATCTTTCAAAGAGTTCAGAGAGTTCAGAGCTGAAGTAGAGATACAAACCGGCAAAAGTATTAAAGTTCTTTAATCGAATCGAGGAGGAGAATACTTAACCACTAAGTTTTTGGATCATCTCACAGAGACTGGCATATTATCACAGTGGACTCCTCATGGTACACCTCAGCTGAATGGTGTATCTGAAAGGAGAAATCGTACTTTAACTTTAATGGACATGGTACGATCGATGTTGAGTTACACTAATATTGCTTGAACTAAAAGTGTTGAGTACGCAAAAGAGTCCCAAGCGTAGGATTCCAATGATCGTCAAGCAATAATCTAGGGAGTACCTAGGTCATATCCACAGGGAGTGGAATAGGCTCTAGTGAATCTTAGGTAATGCTACCCAAAGAATGCAAATAAAAGTGTAAAATATTGGGGGTTTTGATTTGGTTTGAAAATGGATTGTGCTAAATTAATGGCGATGATTCAATATGAAAACTTGTAAATAAGAGAAGTAGGATTCTATGGATTCGTTCCTTCCTAGCCTAAGGTTAATGGTTTCTCACACAATGAACATTCAAGAATCCATGCGAACTACGGTTTTGAATGGAGGATTTGACAATAAAAGTGAGTGGAACAAGTGAAGGAATGTAACTCAATGCTCTCTTAGGCATTTTCACAAACATGTAGTGTGCATATGTGTTTATCAACCAAAATACAACAACTCAATGGTGATACATTGGTCATGAATATGACACTACAAGGGTTCAAAAGAAGAGAGAGAGTATACAAGCTACATTCCATTAACATTAAGCTTTTGAGATGAGAAACCACATTTACCTAGGGTTTTGGAGAGGAACTTCACCATAGAACCCTCCTTGGGTGTTTAGCTAGCCATCCATGGAGATAAATGAAAGGTTCTGTGAATAAACAAGCCATGGATTCGCAGCGGAAGTAGAAAACAAAACTTTTCCTTTTATTAAAATCAATCCATGTTCACAAAACCTTCAAGAATCGATTCAAGCATGGGGTCATGTATATAACACATACAAAAAGAATGAATATAAATCAACATAAATAAACCATACTTGATTGTGCTTTTCGATGTAGCTTTCCTTCGAGTTTCAAACGGATGAAACCTCCAAAGCGTATCCACACGAGAGCAAGATTTCTAAAACCTTCTAGTCTTCCACAACCTTTGTGAAACAAACTAGCATGGAGAGGGAGAGGAGAGAGAGAATTCGGCCAAGGGGGTTCCTCTTAACCCTAGAATGTCAAGACACTCATATTTATAGACTTTCTCCTCTTAAAGGGGTGTTTGGTTACTAGTGCTAGCATGACCAAACATCATTGAATAGAGTAATCCTATTCTTGGTTAGTTTTGACTTTTAATTAATTAACCTTTAATAATTAAAATCAAACATAACTCAAAGACAGGATTCCCCTCCCACAAGTTTAAGAAACTCACTTACTCTCTATTGTGTGTGACCCTTTGGGTTCACCCTAACCTAGCAGTGGACAGGGACATCTTTATGTCTCCTAAAAATAGAAACTTTCTATTTTAAGGTTCAATTGGAACGATTCCAATTTTGCCCTCATTGATAACACTTTATCAATAGGCTTTCACTGGTCATGAGTGACATCTAGCAACATATCATGACATACCCTAGGTTTAGGTGAATAGCAGAACTATGTGAACCCTTCATGTTATTTAATCCTTCATCCCCTAATGTCACAGTTAAGATAATAGGTATGGTTTTAGTCAAACCCTATCTTAACAACTTGATATCTGTCCCACAAAATATAATCTCAATAAGGTAATCGCAGTGAAACTCTTTTCACTGTTTACCTATCACTCTGGCCAGAGGTTCCCTTTGAGAATTATCTTTGTGAACTTATCCTGACATTCTCTCTCATATAACTGAGAGTGATGATCCCTTATTGCACACTCATCCATCTTCATGCATAACTCATTAGAGCCAATAAGCACCGATTACAACCTTATGGATAAGGCTGTACAAGATACTATCAAACTCTAGCAACCTATGCATAAGACAGCTATGGTGTCTCAGGTCTAAGGACTACCAAATAAATGGACATAACACTAGAATATTCCTTTGACAGAACTACCATAGGAATATTCTTTGCAGAACATGTTCAGTGTACATATTCTCTAATATGCACCCACATATTAACCTAAGTGTCACTACACTGATAGGAAAGACTACCTATCCTCCATATGAGTTGGTTTAAATCTGTGCTACTCTTCATACGGTTAATTAAATATCCACTTTAATAAACCTTTGAGTAGGAACTCTTTTATAATAGATGTATATGAGAAATATCAGTCTCTCTATCTCAACACCTTGAGATGCATATTTCTCTTATCATTTATTCATGGACCTTATCATATATGTTAGAACATATTAGATAAGTTATACCTTCCATATATTAATTGATAATATGAAACTTAATATACCCTTTAGGATTGGTTTTAGGGCATACTTCTAACAATAAATGCATCATTCAAGAACAATAAATGCTATGGAGATGGAAATAAATGTTATTGATTGATTAAAAGACAAAGAACCAAGTTCAAACACTAAATAACAAGATTAAAGAACCAAACTAAGGTTTACAAGTGATCAACAACAACAACAAAGTGAAAATCTAAGCTAAACTATGGTGAAATCCTTAAAAAGATGAGAAACCCTAAGTTAAACTAAGCAAACCTAAGAGAAAACTAAGTTAGAATCTAAACTAAGTGGAGAGAGCCTCTTGTCCAACTGAAAATGAGGTTTTATACCTCTTTTTGGGGTTACAAAGATTAGATGGGAAATTACAAGATTGCCCTTTGACTAACAATTAAAACTGCCCACGGCTTGCACTGCTGAAGGGAGCATGTATTGATACATGCTAAACACTGGATTGATACAGGATCACTCACATAAGTGGAGAAATCTGGAGAAAGTATGTATTGATACATAGAACAACTATACCAATACATACTTGCTGAAAAGCATCAAGAAGTAATCCAAAGATCCCACACTCCATTCCAAGCACTTGATCAAAATTGAAGACTTGAGAAACCTCCTTCAAGCTTGCTCCATTGCTAGCAATGCTTATGCATGATGATTTTTGCCTAAAGTCCCCCTTTTTACCTAAAATAAAGAAAACACTAGAAAAGAGTAAAATGCAACTAACAAAGATAGTTAAAGATTCAAGTTCTACAAAATGAGGCAAAAGGTCATTAAATATACGCAAAAATATGTGCTCAACTAATATGCCAATATCCTTTTGGGAATATGCATTGGAGACATATGCTTACTTGTTGAACATGGTTCCTTCCAAGTCTGTCCCTAAGACACCATATGAGATGTGGTATGGGAATAAACCAAGCCTTAAGCATATAAGGGTTTGGGGTTCTGTTGCATATGTTAAGAACCAAAATGCAACTAAATTGAAAGCAAGGTCTAATAAATATAGATTGTGGGACACCCAAAAGAGTCTTTGGGATAATACTTCTATCACACTAGTGAAGAGAAAGTCTTCGTTAGTAAGTTTGCCATCTTTTTCAAAAGAGATTTCATTCAAGAATGAAGCAAAAGTTAAGTGATAGATCTCAAGTAATTATCCGAGAGTACACAAATGAACACTGATACCACTCCTGCCCCTGTTGAGGCAGAACCTACTATTACACCACCACTACGTAGATCTAGTAGGATATCTGCTCATCCAGATAGATATGGTTATCTTCATGAGATGATAGATGAGCTGTTTCTTGGCGACAAGGAATATCCAGATGATCCTATTACATATGAAGAAGCCATGTTGGACATCGACTCGAAAAGATGGCAAGAGGCCATGAAATCTGAAATGGATTCAATGTATTCTAACCAAGTTTGGACTTTGGTAAATCCACATGAAGGTATTGTACCTATAGGCTGTAAATGGATTTACAAAAGGAAAATAGTTTTGGATAGAAAGGTAGAGACCTACAAAGCTAGACTAGTGGCAAAATGTTACAATCAGAAGCAATCTGTTGATTATGAAGAAACCTTTTCGCTAGTAGCTATGCTGAAATTCATTAGGGTCTTGTTGGCTATAGCCGCACACTATGACTATATATGAGATATTTCAAATGGATGTAAAGACCGCCTTCCTTAATGGAAACATTGAGGAAGATCTTTATATGGAACAGCCTAAGGGCTTTATATCTAGTGGTGAGGACCACAAAGTGTGCAAGCTACATCAGTTCATTTATGAACTAAAACAAACTTCTCTAAGCTGAACATCCGATTCAACGAAGCAGTCAAATCGTTTGGCTTTATTCAAAATATGGATGAACCATGTGTGTACAAGAAGGTTAGTGGGAGTGCAGTCACATTCTTGGTCCTGTGCTTGAACTGAAAATGAGGTGCGCAATAAATTCCCAAGCATAGGAGTCCACCGGTCGTCAAGCAATAAATACTGAGGGAGTCCCCAGGTCATATCCACAGGGAGTGGAACAGGTCTAAATGATCCTTAGGTGTTGCTAACCAATGAATGCAAAGAAAGTGTAAAATCATGGGGGTTTTGATTGTTGAGAGTTTGTTTATACTAAATGAAGACTTGTTAAGTAAAATAAGATGAGTCCTATGGGTTCAATCCTTCCTAACCTTTGGTAAATAGTTTCTCATACAATGCACATTCAAGAATCCATTTGAACTATGGTCTTGAATGGAAAATTTGACAATAGAAGCTCATTAAAAGTAAAACAAATGATGGAATGAAGTTAAATACTCTCTTTGACATTTTAGCAAACATATGGTGTGCATATGTGCTCAAGAACCAAATATAACAAGCTTACTAGTCATACAATGGTCAAGAATGCATAATCACAAGGGTTCAAAAGATAAGAGAGGATTAAACATCTCTTTGACATTTTAACAAACATGTGGTGTGCATGTGAGTTCAAGAACCAAATATAACAAGTTTACTAATCATACAATGGTCAAGAATATGACACCACAAGGGTTCAAAAGATAAGAGAGCATTTAAACATCATTCCATTAACATTGAAAGCTTTTGAGATGAGAAAGCACCATTTACCTAGGGTTTGTAGAGGAAATCCACCATAGAACCCACCTTGAGGTGCTTAGCTAGCCATGAATGGTGATCAATGCATAATGAAAAGCAATGAATGCAAGAGACATTGAAATAAATGCTAGAAGATTACTTGTAAAATGAAAATACAAAGCTTGACAACCAAATGAAAGATTAAACAACCTAAACTAAAGCTTACAAGTGAAATAAACAAAGGAAAAGCAAAACTAAAACTAAACTAAGCTAATTCTAAGCTAAGAAATGAAGAACAACTAAAACCTAACCTAAACCTAATGGAATTATGGAGGAGAGTGCATGGCTTCTCCAGCTGAAAATGTGCTATAAATACCCCTTCTAGGGTTACAAGACATGAGGGAAGAAAGTCCAAAGTGCCCTTGCAAAAAGAAACAAATTGCAAAATAAACTGCTGCAAAATCGGACAGAACTACTGGTAGTAGGTTTTCAACTACCGGTAGTAATCCCCTCGGGTTCAGCAAAGTCCACAATGCACAAAACTACTACCGGTATTAGCTTTTCAACTACCGGTAGTAATCCATTCTTCAATACAAAAATTCTTGACTCTTCAATCTAATACCGGTAGTAATTTCCTTAATACCGGTAGTTGTTTCTTTCCACCTTACAAAGCTCACTATTATCCCCAAATGCTTGCTTCCAAACTTGATTTTCTTCAATTAACTTCAACCAACACTTCAATCCCTCAATTTGAATGACATGAAGCTCAAGACAAGACTTAATGAAGAAAATGAACTCTTGACTCTCTCACTTGACCTTCAAAAGTTCGTAAAAGCTAAGGAAAAAGGCGTTTTAACCTACAAGGTACAGAAACAAGACAAAACATGAAAAACACCAATTCATAGCAATTATGCTACCAAAATGCTTACAAAAAGGGGGAAAAAGGGTAGGAAATAAAGCACAATTGGTGTTACAACATCCTATATATAGACGATATCCTTATCATTAGGAATGATGTAGGAATGATCTCATCTGTAAAACTTTGGCTCTCTAGCAACTTCTCCATGAAGGATTTGGGAAAAGCAACCTACATACTAGGTATAAAGATCTATAGAGATAAATCTAAGAGGTTCGCTTGGTCTCTCACAATCTATGTACATAGATAAAATACTGAAGAAGTTCAGTATAGAGAATTCCAAAAAGGGTTTGCTTCCCTTTAGACATGGAATTTATCTCTCCAAGGATATGTCTCCCAAGATAGATCAGGAAATGAAAGAGAGCATATGAATAAGATCCCTTATGCATCAGCTGTGGAGAGTCTTATGTATGCTATGATATGTACAAGACGTGATATCAGTCATGCTGTAAGTGTTGTCAGCAGATATAAGTCTAATCCGGGTGAGTCACACTGGGTAGCAGTCAAGGGCATCCTTAAGTACTTAAGAATGACTAAGGATTTGGTTCTTGTCTATGGAGGAGATGAGCTCAAAGTTGATGGTTTCACTAACTCAGACTTTCAATCAGACATTAATGATAGAAAGTCTACTTTAGGATATTTGTTCACCTTAAATAGTGGAGTGTTTGGTTGGAAGATTTGTAAGCAGTCTGTTACAGCGGATTCCACTACATAAACCAAGTATGTAGCCTCCTTAGAAGCTGCCAAAGGAGTTGTTTGGATAATATTGAACAGTTCAATATTATAATCTTGTGTCTCATCAAAAGTCTAAACACATTGATAAGCGCTTCCAGATGATTTGAGAAATCATAGATAGAGGAGATATCAGTATGCAAAAAATAGTATCTAAGGATAACACCGCAGACCCACTTACTAAGGCTCTTTCCTAGAAAGTCTTGGATCGACATCTTGAGAAGATGGGCATGAAGTATGTCACTAATTGGATTTAGTGCAAGTGAGAGATTGTTAGAAGTATGCCCTAAAACCAATTGTTAGGTTGTATTTGGGGAACTTATATTTCATTATATTTTCATGTATGAAACTTTATTCATTTATGAAATAGCTTCTATTATCATGTAAACTTGTGTTTAATTACTGTTCATGATAAAGTCCTTGGATAGTATGATAGAAAGTTATATCTCAAGTGTTGAGATAGAGTGACTTATAACTTTATAACTTTCAAGTACATCTATCCTAGACTGGTTCCTAATCATAGGTTTATATAGTTGGGCGATTATAAACAGTTAAGATTAGCAGAGGTTATACTAACTCCAATGAGAGGATGGTGAGTCTCAAGCCATCTGTGTAGAGACACTATAGTAAACCTGTGGGTGCTTGTTAAAGAACAAGTACACCAAACATGACCAATATGAGTACAGCTTATGGAATTCTATTTGTGTGTCAAAAGCTGCTCATGTATATAGTCACACATGTAATCCTCAGACTTGAGACACCACTAGTTGTCTTACACATAAGTTACTAGAATTTGATAGTATCTTGTACACCTTTAACCATAAGGATGTAATCGGTACTCATTGGTTCTAGTGAGTTATGTATGAAGATAAGTGAGTGTGCAATAGGGAATCACCACCCTTAATATGAAAGGGTGAATGTCAATGTTAATTCACAAATACTATCTCAATGAAGTCTTTGGCCAAAACAATAAGTAACCAAGAAAATAGGTAACCAAGAAAAATGTTTTCAAGGGTTTACCTAATTGAGATTTTATTTCGGTGAATCAGTATCACAGGATTAAGTTAGGGTTTGACATGAATCTATACCCAAATAACTTAATCATGACATTGTTTGTGAAGGATTACCTATATCACTCATGACTAGTGAAGGCCTAATGATAAAAGTTATCATTGAGGGCAAAATTGGAATTGTTTTAATTAAACTAAAAATAGAAAGCTTCTATTTTGGGAGACATGCGATGTCTCCTACCACTACTAGGTTGGGATGAACCCAATGGGTCACACACATAAGGGTATAAGTGAGTCACTTAACTTAGGAGAGATGAATATTCTTATTTATTATTGTTTAGGCCCTTGTTATTAAGAGTTAATAAGAGAGGGACCAAATAATAAATACAAAGAATATTTACTATATCTATGTGATGATAGGTCAAGCTAGCACAAGTAACCTATCATCATAAAAGAGGAAGGAGGCAATAACCCTAGGGTCGTGTGCTTGCATAGCCACTCTCTCTCTAGCCGCCTCTCTCTCTCTCTCCGTGCTTGCCTCTTCTCAAAGAGTTGTGAAGGTGCAAGAGTTTATGTAATCTTGTGCTCATGTGGATACCATTGGAGGCTACCATACACTTTGGAGCTCAAGGGCTTGGAGGATTGTTTCATCAAAGTAACACAAGTAAGCTTTATTTATTGTTTTAATTAAAGTCTTTGATTCGTTTTATCGTTTGAGTTCATCCTTGGAAGAATACCATAGGAAAAAGTTTTAAACTCTACCTTCCGCTACATTTCCATGTGGTATTCTTTCAACAAGAAGTTAGGAAAGAAGATGGAGAAGATGGTACCCGCGCACTCCTTGATGCGTTTAAGGGGAACAGAAGAATCTTATACAATTTCTTTAACTTGGAAGTCTTGATTGCAAGGAGGTGAATGAAGAGTTGGGTTACTAGAGATGGGTTCTTCATGCCCTCTGTCAAGCGAAGTAAAACCCCTCATTTTTGTGATGGTAATAAAAATAAAAAAAAAAAAGAAAGAAAGAGATTAGGGCGTGCATTTTTGGTGTTACATGGGTGTAAAAAGAAATATATATGCCTTTGGATTAATTGAGTTGGGGTTCTGGGTATTATGGTAGCTCTAGGCAATAAAAGTTATATATATATTTTAAATTTTAATAGTGGGGGTAGGTAGCAAGTTGGTGCCACTAGCAAGTGATGGGTATGAGATATGATTGGACAATACAGAGAGATGGGGATTGGGGATTATGTGTAACATTAGAGATTCTATTATAATATGTAATTGGAGATTCTATGAAAAATTGAGAATTATGTATTATATATTTTTTGTATTAAAAAATTAGAGAGGGGACATAAAATGACCTACATTAAATGCTAATGTGACATGTTGGGGATTGGAGAATATTCTACATTTAGTGGATTCTTAATAAATTTGGGGATTGGGAATTATATATTATCCTAGGGATTATTAGATAAAATGAGGACTGTGGATTGTGCTTGTCTTTGCGGATTACATTTATGATTAATGAGAATTATGTATAAAATTAGTCAAAAATTCAAAATTTTGACCTTTAGAAGGGCAATTTCGTCCAAAAAAAATAGTAATAGATTCGTTTACGTTAATATTTTTAGATCGTGTTAATTCTCGTAATATTCGAAAAATTAGAATTATTAGCGTAAAATGCTATATATACTTTTGATTTTCTTGAACATTTCTTTACGTAGTTGGGCCAATTAGGGGTGTGTATATATGGGCCAGTTGGGGGTAAGTGACTAATCCTCCAAACTGCTAGCCAACATGCACTAGCAAGTTGGTTGAATATGTGGGTGGATTTCAACCGTAGGTTAGGCGGATAGGGCAGGTCAAGTCATATATTTTTTATAAACACCTATTTTGTAAGTTTAAATTAGTA
Organism: Hamamelis virginiana; assembly: GCA_017140935.1. NCBI lineage: Eukaryota > Viridiplantae > Streptophyta > Magnoliopsida > Saxifragales > Hamamelidaceae > Hamamelis > Hamamelis virginiana. The sequence goes on along the minus strand of JAESVK010000655.1, from coordinate 391,659 downwards.
ATAAAACTTATTAATATAAATATATTATTTATTTATATATAATTAGTTGGCGGGTGAAGCGATGATACCGAACCAACTCGCAAAAAATTCATCAAATCCATTCAACTCAACCCGCTCAATCACTATAACTATAGATTACGGATGGAATCTGATTCAATGGATCGGGCGTTTTTTTCACAGCCCTAAGGCCAATCGTTTAAGTAAGATTGTAGGAAAGTTATTTACACCATGGTTTATAATTTTTCTAATTTTCATGGTTGAAGTTTGTCTATTGAATATGAATTATCAAAGTATCAGCTGGGTGGATGCAAGTGGGATAAATGATTAAAGTAGCTGGGACCATGTATGATGGAGCCATGGAGGCAGTACGAGTGGAATAATAATAGCTACTTTTGGACCCCAAGGTCCTCTTTCCATAACTTTTATTCACACCTCGTGTTATACATTTCTTTGCTAAATAGAACCTCTGCATGTGTGTGTGTGTGTGTGTGTGTGTGTGTGTGTGTCAATCAATTAGCTAAAAGAGTAACTAAAGCCAATTTTCTAAAAGAGTAGCTAAAGCCGATTTTATTTTTTCTTAAAAATTTAAACTTGCATGCTCCAATGCATTAACCAAATATCCCTCCAAATTTTGCTTTAGCCAAAAGATTAACCAAATTTGGCTAAACTTTTGGCTCTAACCATTTAACACCAAGACACAAAAAATGCAAGGAGAATTGTGCTTGGTTGTAAGGAAAGAGAGAAAAAATAGCTCTTATGCATTATAGCACTTCTAGCCAAATGACTAGCCATTTTTACAGTAGTGAGTTCAAAAATAGTTTGAAAGGATAAAAAGTAACTTTTAGCATTGGATACTCCTACTCCTCCCCAAGAGCTTTTTAATCCTTCTACTGTGCTCAAACCGTGATCTCTTGCCCTAAAAAAGTAAGAATTAATATATGCCACTATGCTGAAATATATGGATTTTTGTAAAACACCCCAGCTGTAGTATTCTAGTTATTATTTAAGTTCATAAAATTATAATTCGTAACAACTTCACTAAAGTTAAAAACTCACCCAACCTGCCTAATTAATTTAACATGAGAGGTTTTTTATTTATTTATTTTTTTTTTAAATTCTATTTGTTAAATAATCATGTGCACATGCAAGCACTCTGCATTTTAAAAAGCCTATTGTCATTATATGCATTCAATCACTTGTGGATCGATCAGCCAAAGCACAGCATATGAGTAGATCGACTACTTATTAATTATTATTTTTTTAATAATTTTTCTTTATAAAAATTGTAGAAATATATTTAATACAAAAATGGACATTTTACCTCAATATTGCTGAGGTTTCAATCAATTACAGTAATGAAACTCACATTGAAATATTTACAAACTCCGTACATGAAAATGGACATTTTTGTCCTTTTAACGGTCAGAAAATTTGAATTTCATTTCAAAATTTTCACTTAATCACCAATTTTATAAATAATCACCAAAAATATGAACAATCACCAATCACCAATAATATGAAGAATCACCAAATTTACACAAAATCACCGATCACCATATTTTTGAATAATCACCATTTTTGTTAATAATCACCAATCACCAATTTCCGTCCTACATGTCATTTCAAAACTTTTTCACATCAAATTATGTCCCTCATTATCCCATCAAACATTAAATGTATGCATGATGTATATAATAACAAAAAATAAATATAATCACCAAATTGTTATATAATCACCAATTACCAAAATTACACATAATACCCAAAAAAGCACATAATCACCAATTTCCAAATTTTACATATAATCACCAAAAATATGTGTTATCACCATTTTTCATTAGATCACCAAATTTTTACTAGATCACCATTTAATAAAAAAAAAAAAATCTATATTTTAAACAAACCGAATCTTTTTTATTTTTTTTGATTTGTTATCATTACTTATTAAATGTGATTTAACTATTCATAAATTGGTGATTATGAACAAAATTGGTAATTGTATAAGAATTGGGGATTGGTGATCATTAATAAATTTGGGAATTCCTTTTCAAAATGGTAATTATGTGTTCTTAAAGGGCATTTTCGTTAGAAAAATATATTTCTGTAAATATTTCAATGTGAGCTTCATTTCCATAATTGACTAAAATTTAAGCAATATTGAGGTAAAATGCCCTTAAAAAATTATATATTTTTTTAAAAAGTAAGTGAACAAATTGAATTGTTAAATTTCATCCCATCATGCAATGATCAACCATATATAGTTGGGTTGACAATGGTGCAGTTGACTCTAGTCAAAATTTAGGGAAAGTTGTTTCCACCGTGGTAATACTTTAATTTTCATGGTACAAACTATAAATTTTTATTTATTTATTTATTTTTAAAATTCAGCCAGTCCGGACCGACTTATAATGCGCTCCGCAGTACAAAATTGGCACACTATGAACTATTAAAGTAGTTTGGTCCATGTCCGAAGAAGAGGCAGGACAAATAGGATAATAACAATTTGGACCCCAAGGAGCTCTTTCTTTCTGTGACCTTTCCTCACTTCCCGTGCTTATACATTTCATTGCAAGACAGAACCCTATTCACTCTCAACTCTCTCTCTCTCTCTCTCTCTCTCTCTCTTACTCCTCCTCAAGAGCATTTTCATCCTTGTGCGTAGAAATCATGGCTGAAACAATCATCTCTACAATTGTTGAGAGATTTTTGGGGAGGATCACTTCCTTCATTGCCCAAGAGGTTGGATTAGCAAAGGGTGTGAAAGATGAGATTTAAAAAGCTTCAGAACACCATGTCTGCCATCAAAGCTGTATTTTTAGATGCAGAACAGCAGCAGGCAAAGAATCATTCGGTGAGAGATTGGCTAGAAAAGCTTAAAGATGTTGTTTATGACGTGGACGACGTGCTGGATGAAGTTTCAACGAAAGCTTTGCATAGGAAAGTGGAGATTTATGGGAGCATGCGTAAAGAGGTACTTAACTTCTTTTCAAGCTCAAATCCACTTGCATTTTGTTTTGAAATTGGTCATAAGATAAAAGACTTTAGGGAGAAATTAGATAACATTGCAGCTGATAGGAGAAATTTTCACTTTAACAACCAAGTTGTAGATGTGCATGCCGAAAGTAGAGTGAGGGAGCAAATGTCATTGGAAGAGTTGATGATAAGGAGCACATTGTCCATCTTTTGCTGACTTTTGGTGACGATAAGGCTCTTTCTATTATTCCAATAGTTGGACTTGGAGGCTTGGGGACAACACTTCTTGCAAAATTGGTCTACAATGATGATAATGTAGTATAGAATTTTGATTTAAGAATGTGGGTTTGTGTATCCCACGATTTTGATATTAAAAAGTTAACAGAAAAGATGATAAAATCTGCCATAGGTTCAAATTGCGGGTATTTAGAGTTGATCAAATGCAAACACTCCTCCGAGATAGTTTAAAATAAGGTAAAAGGTTTCTGCTGGTTCTAGACGACGTATGGAATGAAGTCCCTACAAAGTGGATGGAATTGAGTAGTTTAGTGTTGGGTGGTGCAACTGGAAGTAAGATTGTTGTAACTACACGCAGTATAAAGGTTGCTTCAATTATGGGAACAATTACCCCATACAGGCTAGGAATTCTTTCGAATGATGAATGTTTATCTATATTCGTGAAATATGCATTCAACGAAGGGCATGAAAAAGAGCATCCAAAGCTACTGGAAATTGGGAAGGAAATTGTGACAAAGTGTGGTGGGATTCCTCTAGCGGTTAGAACTCTAGGATGCCTACTATGTATGGAAACGAAGGAAAGTGAATGGAAATTGGAACAAACGGAGAATGGTATTCTACCAGCCTTGAGGCTTAGCTATCAACAGTTGACATCCCATTTGAAACAATGTTTTGCGTATTGCTCCGTATATCCAAAAGGTTTTGAAATAGCCAAATTAGAACTAATCAATCAGTGGTTAGCATAAGGGTTTCTACAGTCAGTTAATGATGGTAAGCAGGTAAAAGAAATTGAAAATTGGTATTTTAATGAATTCTTGCCGAGGTCCTTCCAAGATGCTCAGGAAATTTTTAATGGTGACATTTATGAGTGTAAAATGCATGATCTTGCGCAGTTAGTGGCCGGCGTAGAGGACATGAATGTTGATTTTAATTCCAAAATGAATTCTGAAAGAGCTCGACATGCGTTATTTTTGGAATATAATTTGTTGGGGAAAGAATTTCCTGCTTGCTTACTCAAAGCAAAGAAGCTACGGTCTTTCTCTTTCGCATATAGTCTGCAATCCCCTAATAAATCCTTTGTTGATGCGCTGGTATTCCATTTTAGGTGCTTGCATGTCTTAGATTTAAGATCCTCCAAATTGGAAGAGCTACCAAGTTGTGTTGGTAAGTTGAAGCATTTAAGGCATCTTGACCTATCAGATAATCCAAGCCTCAAAGAACTCCCAAATTCCATTTGCAAGCTATTGAATCTGCAAAATTTGGATCTCGACAGTTGTGAGGAATTTCAAGATTTTCCTAGAAAAATTGGGAAATTGATTAGTCTGAGATATTTTTGTCTAACATCACAATTGATATGAAACACCTCGCCGCCCTTGAAGAATTCAGCATTTGGAATTGTGAAGAGCTTGATTTGTTGGAATGAGAATATTTCCAAGGCATGAGGAGACTTCGAACACTATTAATTGCGGGGCTTCCAAAATTAGTGGGTTTGCCCCAAGGACTTCAATGGTCTGCTGCAACTGCTGGGAGCGGAAATCCCATGACCAAGTGATTGTGCGTATAGATTAAACCAAAAAAAATAAATCCGAATCATCTATAAGAAAAGGATGAATCCGTACCTTGAGATCTGTCTGGATTGATCTCAGAAATCACGAACGGTTGATCACTGCTCGATCCCTTTAAGCCTTCTACCGTATTCCCAATGCCAGAACGTGAAGAGAGAGTGGCTCTCTATGTGTTCTCTTTGATGGACGGCTGCCTCTAGGGTTTAGAGAAAATATTTCGTCTTAACCTAGTGGCTGCCCAACATGACATATATATAGGCTACGGTAGGGACCTAAAGGCAAATAAGTTTCGGGCTCCCAATGAAACCTATTTACATTAATTATAATTCATTCCGCTAAAGAATTATAATTGCACTCCCTTGCTTATTCGAAATTAAATTTCAAGCTCTTTGTTCTTAAATATTTATTAATCTCCCCACGTTAAGATTACAGATACCCATTGATTAAATTAAATTACTGACAATTTTATTTAATCAACATCTGCTAATCTCCTTGAGACCTTCCACTTAACTTATTTGATATGTCGGATACAAAATCCACCTGCAGGGTTTGACATAATCAAAACTTATAAGTATCCTCAAGGGGGTATCATCAATCCCTATACCAGGACTTGGATTCCGTTAATAATTAATATTCACCATACAATCAATGCAGTTATCCAACTCATCGAGATTATTGACCTATAAAGATCCCACTCTTTATGAATCAAAATAACTAAAAATAAATGCATGTGTCCATTAATTATTTCGGGATTAAAAGTATAAATATTCATAATAACCATGAGGTATTAATTATTTTATGTGTTAGTATAAAATAATTACCTCAATACTGTCCCGTTCAACACACACAAGTGTACTAGCACCAAGAAGTTGGAACTAAACCATTCCCCGTAGTCAAGAGAGACCTACTGAAATCATGTGCTACAATCTTACCGATGGTGTGTCCAACTCGATCTCAGATTGTGAACAATAAGCTTATATTCTACAAGAACTGGTGATCTGATCTTCTGTGTGTAAGCCGAACTCTACACATCAGATCATCTACTATATAAAATAAAAGACATACATGCATAACATTAGAAGATAATATAATGCAAACATAGCTCATACAGATTCTCATTTAAAATGCAATATCAGAATTTATTAATAAATAAATACTAAGGTCTATTACATAAAGCATGGCTTTTAGCATATATCCCCAACAGCAACTCCTCAAAATTTATCGTCTAAAGTTGTCCAAGGGTGACAACACTGCCAGAATGGCTGCAAGCGCCCTTGCTTTGCTGCAAATACTTTACATTTTGAATTGCCCCAATTTGTTGTCTCTGCCGGAAGGGATGTCGTGTCTCACCGCTCTGAAAGAATTATCCGTTAGTGGGTGTCCACATTTGAGTAGAAGTTGCGTGAAGGATGTAGGTGAGGATTGGCCAAAGATTTCTCATATTCCGCATTTGGGTCAATGAATCGAATTTAATCCAAGAAAATTTGGAGGTTTGTATATCTCTCTCTCTTTCTCTCTCTAAATTTTGTTCCAAGAGATTATACACATAATCTTATGTGTATGTATAACCTCTACTAAGAATCTGCTCAAGTGATGTGCCGCCCTCTCTTCTTCACCAATTTTCTTTTGGTTTTTGGCATGGACTCTGCACTTGGGATTTTCTTGTACAACTCAGTGCACCAAAAAACCAACAAAAGTGCCTCAAGGATGGTAAATTGGTCCATGAAGATTTCCAAGGTGGCTGTCCTTTTTGCCTAAATGTGCACCTCCCCATATGCAACTTATAAATCCAAAAAAAAAGAAACACCCATAGGTCTTGCAATATCCAAATCTCCCTTGTAGCATAGCAATACCTCCAACTTTCCTCTTCCCATTATTTCATTCTAGAAATAATTATATAAGAGTCACCCTCTAGTACTAGGTCATGAAAAGTGCTTCAAGGATGATAAAATTAGTCCATGAAGATTCCCAAGGTGGCTGTCCTCCTTTTTGCTCAGACGTGCACCTACGAATCCAGGAAAAAGAAACCCTGATATGTCTTGCAATATCAAAAATCTCTCGTAGCTTAGCAATGCCTCCCAACTTTCCTCCTCGACTCTTCCCATTCTTTTGTTCGAGAAATAATTATATGTGTCACCCTCTACTACTAAGTCATGAAAGTACTCAAGTCTCCCTTTTCTGAAAAATAAAAAAAATAAAAATAAATTCCTTCTTATTTTTTCTTGTATAATATATAATGATATATTAAAATTTTCTAAACTTGCCAAAGACAGGTGCCATTTTATTTTTTATTATATATATAAAAAAATGACTATTCAATTAGATAAATTGCTTACGAATTTCATATTCACAAAGAATCTTAGTGATCAAATGGTTGGTTTCCAAAAAAAAAAAAATCAATTGGAAAAATTTGACCATTTAATTAGATAAATTATAGAACATATAATAAATTATATAATATATTTTTAAAAAACTGACTCTTCGATTGGATAAATTGCTTATGAATTTCATGTTTACAAGAAATCTCAGATATCCAATGACTAGTTTCTGAAAAGATTAATTGAAAAAAGTAGTGATATTTTAAACAATAAAAAAAGTCACAAATTTTCCGAATTAGTTTCTGAAAAGATCAATTGAAAAAAGTAGTGATATTTTAAACAACAAAAAAGTCACAAATTTTTCGAATTGATTTTTTTCAAAAAGAACCGTTTGATCACTGTGATTTTTTGTGAACATGAAATTTGTAAGCAATTTATCTAATAGAACAGTCAGTTTTAAAAAAATATATTATATAATTTATTATATGTTCTATAATTTATCTAATTGAACGGTTAAATTTTTCTAATTGATTTAAAATAAAAAATAAAAAAAACCAACCGTTTGATCACTGTGATTTTTTATGAACATGAAATTTGTAAGCAATTTATCTAATCGAACAGTCAGTTTTTTAAAATATATTATATAATTGATTATATGTTCTATAATTTATCTAATCAAACGATCAATATTTTCCAATTGCTTTTTTTTTTTCAAAAACTAACAGTTTGATCACTGTGATTTTTTGTGAACATAAAATTCGCAAGCAATTTATCTAATCAAACAGTCAGTTTTTTATATATATAATAAAAAATCATGGGAAAAACATGTTTTGATGGGTTAGGTATTTGTCTATATATATGCTAACCATGGGAAACATGCTAGAGTGCCAAAAGGCGGCCAAAAGTGTGCCAAAATGTGACACCAAAGAGGGAGCTCGGGAGAAGTGCTCCAAATTAAAGGGGTGTGCAAGTGAGGCAACAGAGAGAGGTGCAGGCCTGCCCTGAGATTATACACAAGCGAAAAGAATTTCTCAATTTGGGTTATGTGTGAGAGAGTCTTCTTCATTGTGGTATAATTAATTCTTTGTACGTGTGAGAGAGAGAGAACAGTGTTTCTTGTACTAAAATTTTTATTGTCATATACGGAGTGGTAGAGTTTAGTCTCTCTTCTATGGAGTTAGGCATGTTACCGAACCACATAAAATATTGTCTTTGTTTTCTGTATTGATTGTGTGTGCGCGACACCATAGCTGTGTGTGTTGTGTCAAATCACTTCTGTTGTGAGAAGAGCATGGTTTGATATTTCTTATATGTAATCTCTGTTTAGTCTGAGAGAGGAGTGGCTACTCGTTAAATAGAGGGCAATATTTTGTAGCTAGGAAAATGATTGAGAGATTAGTAATTAAATCTCAGTGTGACACCCATCCTAGCTATATAATTAATACAATATCTATTATCAATGCCCACAAACATATAACAGAATTTAACCCACTAGATTGTTTGGGTTGTCAAGAATCACGCCTCTTGAATAAATAGCTAGCACTATGATCAAAACTTGGCACCCCAAGATCAGATGAACTTCTAAATTTATTTATTAAAAAAGGAATTAGCAATTAATAAAAGAGTGGATTCTATATATCTAATCTTGTTTTTAAAATTTCCAAACATGCCCTTAAGAGATAAAGCTTCGCAGGGAAGACCAACATAACATAATATATAGAAGGAACTTTAGGGCTTGTTTGAAATTTTTCAAAATTGAACAGGCAAGGTCTACCCCCTTAATGCTATATCATTTTAAGTTAATTTAAACTAAATTATGATTTTGCCTTATTTTCAAGATAAGAGTAAATAGATTTAAGGAAAATTGGAGTAAGTTTATCTTCAACTGACCAAATTATTTTTAATATTCGACAAACAATTTCTACTTTCCAATCTATAATTAAAACTCAATTTTCAAGGCCTTAAAAGACGTAATTAGAGTGCCTATGCAACAATGCCCTTACCCTTCAATAATTCAGGATACATTTTAGAATAAAACAAGTATATATGCCTACAATGAGGCCTGAATTAAGACCAATAATTCAGGGAACGATGATCATGCTAAGTATGTACATGATATATGTTAGAAAAAGTTTATATAGAATTGGATTATATTGTATTACATAATCACTTGACAATAAAATAACTTGTATATAAATTCTGTAAAGTACAGAATAAATATACCAATTATAATGAAGAAGAAGAATAGAAAGACCACTTGAATAATAATTCTATCAAACTAGAATATTATTCAAGTAAGAACTATATAAAAACAGAAAGCATAAATTAAATAACTTACAAGTTAAGCAGAATTTGAAGCCGGAAATCGATTAAGAAAATTGATCAAGGCAAGTGTTGAACACTTTGTCCTTGTTAGATTGTATAGCTGTGTATATACCATAGTCAACTCTATAGTTGTAGTTACCATAGCTGTAGTTTCCTTATATTGCTTATGTATTGCCTATATAAGGCCTCCCTCTTGTACATGTTTGATACATTCAATATATACAAAGACTAAGGTCTTTCTTCATGGTATCAGAGCAGGTTTTCTGAAATTTTTTTCTTCTCTTCCGTTGCTCTCACGGTCCAGGCCATCCTGCAAAAGTGTAGAACTTATTTTCCATTTTTCCGACGAACTCACCACTGTTTGCCCTCTATTTCCTATCTCCGTCGGCCTAAAAATGAAGTTCAAGGCCACTGCGAGGTAGCCCTTGTCGAGACGAGCGCGGCGGTATAAAGCAAGTCGCCGGAAACATCCTCACGAGCTGCCTGAAGTTCGGCTGTCCGATTCACACGCCACATACAGCTAACGCGTTAGATCCACGTGCGGCTCGTCAGATCCACACGCCTGCTGTTCTTAGGGCTGACGTCAGCCGCTTACATCATCCGCCACATCAGCATTGACCCGTGACTCGTGTCACTTGACCATTGACCGTTGACTTTGACTGAAAATTTTGACCAGGTGCATTCTGACTTATTTTCGCATCCTGAATCCATTTTTGCTGTTTATTTTTCAATTTGGAATTTAGATATGCCTCATGATGAGATTTCTCATCCTGTTCATGTTATTTTTTATGGAGATAATTTTGCTTAGTGGTCTCAAGCCATGCGTAGTTATCTCAAAGGCCGCAAGTTGTGGCTTTATGTGACTGGTGACCACCCTATTCTAGCCAAACGGGAAGCAGATACTGATTCTGCCTATGTCATTCAAGTGGAGGATTGGGAAAGTGCTAATCACAAAATTATCACTTGGTTTCGCAATACCTGTATTCCTTCAATCATTTCTGAGTTTGGGAACCTTGATATTGCCAAAGAAGTATAGGACTTACTTGTTACTCGGTATGCTGGTCCAAGTGGTGCTCGCAATTATAAGCTCACACTCAAACTATATCAGATTCACCAGGAACCAGGTGAGCGCATTACTGTGTATCACAGTCGATCGGCTGAAATCTATCTCGGATCAGTTGACTGCCTCTAAACTAGCCATATCCAATTCTGCTAACGCAAACTTAGTTTACACTCACCGTAAACAAGGACGACTATTCCAGTTTCTGATGGGCCTCCGTAGCGAATTTGAATTACCCAGAAGCCATCTGCTACATCAGAATCCTTTACCAACAGTATCACAAGCAATTCATGAGTTAGTTGATGATGAGACACGTCTTCAGACCTCTCCTATATTGCAATCCATGGTTCTTGCTACTCCTGCCACAGTTCAGCAAACTGTCACTCCTGTTTTTGCTTCTGCAGGTTCTTCTACCTATGTTTTAAAAGGCAAAAGAAATAATGCCAGATGGAACAACAATAAAAAGCCTCTTCTTATCTGCAGTTTCTGTAAGAACAAAGGTCATTCAGTTGATGCATGTTACACTCGTCAGCGTATTCTTTAGAACATTGCTGCTTTGACTCAGTCTAAATTATCAGCATCACAAGCCGAATCTCATTTCGAGTCTCCTCCTGCTACATCACTATCTATGACAGATCTACATGATATGGTTAATCAGGTTCATCATCCATCTTCAAGTGCATCCAACACTGTTCTTTCTATGACATCAGGTAATTCTCCTACATGGCTTCTTGATTCTGCTTGCTACAATCATATGATTTCTTCTACTGATGCTGTCTCCACACACACTGTCTCCACACACACTACCACTTCTCTACCTACCATATATACTGCCAATGGTTCTCCTATGAATGTCTCTCACCTTAGTACTATCTCTACACCTGCTTTATATGTTTCCAATGTTTATCAGATTCCCCAACTTACTCATAATCTTCTATCTATTGGGCAACTTACTGAACTTGTTTTTTTTTTTTTTACATTTTCTTCTACTGGTGTTGTTGTGCAGGATTCTCAGACGGGGCAGATCATTGGGACCGCCCGTAAGGTCGGAAGGCTGTTTGAGCTCATTTATCTACATCTCCCTTTTTCTAGCCTCTCTGCTTCTGCTGTTTTTGGAACGAGCACCTCCTCTCTTGCTTTATGGAATTCTCGCCTTGGTCATGCATCTGTTTCTCGGGTTAAACAACTAGTCTCTAGGGGTTTGTCGGTTCAGTTTCTAATAAAAGTTTTGATTGTATGTCTTGTCAATTTGGTAAGCAAACTGCATTACCTTTTAATAACAGTGTTTCTCATGCTATTTCTCATTTTGATCTTATTCATTCTGATGTATGGGGTCCTTCTCCCATTACTACACAGGGTGGGTCACGTTATTTTGTTATTTTTATGGATGATTTTTCTAGATATACTTAGATTTATCTCTTCAAAAATCGTTCTGAACTTTATCAAATATATCGTGACTTTACCAAAATGATTGAAACACAGTTTTCTAAACCCATTAAAGTTTTTAGATCTGATAATGCCTAAGAATATAAAGCAAATGAATTTGTTGATATTCTGCATCAATTTTCCCCATTCTTCTTGTGCTGGCACCTCCCAGCAAAATGGCAGGGCTAAGCGCAAATTTCGACATATTCTTGATGTTGTCCGTGTCACTACTATCGCCGCTTCTACTCCTTCTCACTTTTGGGGGGAAGTTGCTCTCACTGCTGTTTACACCATCAATCGGTGTCCTTCTCCTATTGTTCAAAATCAAACTCCTTATGATATGATGTTTGGTTCTTCTCCATCCTATGACTTACTCAAAGTCTTTGGATGCGTCTGTTTTGTTCTTCTTCAAGATCATGAACGAAACAAACTTCAGTCTCGTTTTAGATTATGTTGTTTTCTTGGGTATGGGATTGGTCAAAAAGGTTATCGATGTTATGATCCCATTAGCAAATGTCTTCATATTTCTAGACATGTGGTCTTTTGGGAACATAAAATGTTTTACAATTAACTGCCTCATGTTACTGTTTCCTCTGTTGATCTTATCCTTGATCTATTTTCTATTTTTCCTGAGGAGTCTCCCATTTCTATTTCTGATATACCTTCTATTGCATCTGATGAGCCTCCAGCACCGATCTTCAATGTGCCCACTGATACTGTTCCAGCTGAGGATCCTACCGGTCCTTCTGACTCTCATGCACCTCGCCGTTCTCATCGGGTAACTACACTTTCTTCTCACCTTCGTGACTTCCATTACTTTTCTGCACTTGCCTCTCTCCAGGAACCTCAGACCTTTCGTGAGGCATCCTCTGACCCTTTATTGCAGCAAGCTATGAAAGAAGAGTTGGATGCACTACATAAGACAGGAACATGGGATCTGGTTGATCTTCTATATGGAAAATCTGCTATAGGTTGTAAATGGGTTTATAAGATCAAGACTCGATCAAATGGTACTGTTGATCGCTACAAGGCTCGTTTTGTTGCCAGGGGGTTTACTCAAGTGTATGGGATCGATTATGAGGAGACTTTTGATCTAGTGGCTCGACTTTCTTCTGTCAGAACTCTTATTTCCATTTATGCAGCTCGCAAATGGTCACTCTTTTAGATGGATGTCAAAAATGCTTTTCTTAATGGTGAACTCTCAGAGGAAGTCTATATAAAGCTTCCTCCTGGTTTCTCTCATCCTTCCAGGATTCCCTCACAGAGTATGTCGACTACAGCGGGCACTTTATGGTCTTAAGCAAGCTCCTCGAGCCTGGTTTGCCAAATTCAGTTCTACTATCTCTCAGCATGGTTTATCTGGCAGTTCTTTTGATACAGCCCTTTTTTTTGGACAATCTTATCATGGCATCACTATTCTACTCTTGTATGTCACAGGAGATGATATGCAAGGTATTCAGGATCTAAAGCACTTTCTTGGTCGACAGTTCGAAATGAAAGATCTAGGTCCTCTCAATTACTTTCTTAGTATGGAAATTTCTTCTTCTGTGGATGGTTTTTATCTCACTCAGGCCAAGTATACTTCAGGTCTCATTTCTCGTGCCAGTCTCACAGATAACAAGATAGTTGACACCCCTATTGAGTATAATTGTCGCCTCAATTCTCATGATGGAGAGTCACTATCTGATGTTACTCTCTACAGACAGCTTGTTGGGAGTCCAGTCTATCTCACTGTTACTAGCCCCAACATTTTCTATGCAGTTCATGTAGTCAGTCAGTTTATGGCTGCACTTAGATCTCCTCATTATACTGCTGTACTCAGGATTCTTCGATATCTGAAAGGCACAATGTTTGATGGTCTTCATTTTTCTTCCCACTCTTCATTAATTCTTCAGGTATATTCAGATGCAGACTGGGCAGGTGATCCTACTGATCATCGATCTACTACAAGATATTGCTTTCTTCTTGGTGATTCTCTTATCTCTTGGAGAAGCAAGAAACAAACCGTTGTTGCTTGTTCTAGCACTGGAGCAGAATATAGAGCACTGACAGCTACCACAGCTGAACTTATTTGGTTACGTTGGTTATTACAAGATCTTGAAGTTGATTACTCCACTGTAACTATACTTTACTGTGATAATAGAAGCTGTTGGCCCAAGTATATACCTCTAGAGGGGGTGAAAAGAGGTAATGCAAACTTTAAAAATAATTACCAAATAAAAATTATGGATCAATTAAAATTCAGCGGAAGACAAAGTTTGAATCACAAAATATCAAATGATCAATAAGCATAAAATTGAATAACAGTTAATATAGCAAGTATATGAATTGAAATGCAAGAGAAGAGTTAGAGAGATTCAAACACAAGGAGTTAGAGTGGTTTAAGTCCGCCTACGTCCACGCCTCAAGAGCCCCGTCTTGAGGATTCCACAATCCACTAAGGATTACTCCTTCAAGGTGAAGAAACCTTTACAACTTGTCTTCTTTCAAGGTGGAAGACAACTCACCCACAATCTACTTTCTAGGTGGTAGATTCTCACCTACAAGGGTTACACTCAACCCTTACAACTCACAAGATTACAATATGAGGTTTGAGTACAATAAAGAACACTCCTTAATGAGTAGAAGATGTACAACAATGAAGCTTTCACTAATATCTCTCAAAGATTAAGAACTATTCAATGGCTCAAGAGAGAATGATGATTTAAAGTGATTAAATCACACAAGAATGATGAATATTAGATTGGCTTGAGTTTGCGAATGAGCATTAACTTGTTTAAGACTCATAAGATGAGTATTTATAGATCCCCCAAGAGATATGGTCATTAGAAAGCAAATTAGAGCCGTTTAAGTTTGTCAAAAACTAGCCGTTATTGAGTTCAGCGCTCGGTTAGTCGACTAGGAAAGGGTTGTTAGTTGACTAGGGGTTTTGTGTTCGTAAAACAAAGCCACTGTCTCAAACAATCGACTGTTTTACTCAGACAGTCGACTGTCTTGAACAAACAGTCGACTGTTTGAGTAAAACTACTCAAAAACAGCCTTTTACAAGAGTTTAATCATTTGTTCAACAAAACCACTTGTTCACACAAGTTTTGGCAGATTCAACAATGTTTCCAAAAGATGTTTAAGCCAAACAACAAGTATAAAAGCATTTTGTCTTTTGAATCCATAAAGTTCACTATGAGCTTAAAATAGCTTTTGACCAAAAAGAGATTTTCCAAGTTTAAAACCTATGGTCTTTAAGTCATTCTAAAGTGAGCCAATGTAGTTCAATCTTAAATGAAAGATTCACAAATATAATGCCTAAACACTCACACAAGATACAAACAAAGTCTTCATAAGCTTGACATCTTCAAATCTTGTGTTAGGCTTGAATGGCATGAAATAGGTTTGATCGGCTTGAGCAAGACTTCATCTTTGAATGATTCTCTTCATGGTCCATGGTGAATATATGACTATCTATATTCACATGGGAGCACACTTGGAGAGCATGAGCTTCATGGTTGCTTCAAGCAATTGAAAGTTCATCTTTGTTGAAAGGCTCAAATCCTGTTTCTTATAAGCATGAATGTAAAAAAAAGAATATGCAAGAAACATAGGATAAACAATTGTTCAACAAAGTTAGCCAATACATCCATTTAATAAAATAGGCCACAAGACCTTTTGAAAGGTTTGACATATATCAAAATGTTCAATGAGTATTCATATGCATAATCATAACACAATGTTTGTTATCATCAAAATCATATAACAATGTGGGATGAATCATTTACCAAAATATGATTGAAGCCATAGGGCTAACAGAAGCGCTATTCAAATTGCTCACAATAATGTCTTTCATGAACGTACTAAACATATTGAGATTGATTGTCACTTCATTCGTCGTCATCTGCTTCAAGGTACTCTCACACTTCAGTCTATTTCCTCTCAGGATCAGTTGGCTGATATCCTCACCAAACGTCTTCTTTTTCCTCCAGGAACTTTTCGAGCTTTAGCTTCCAAACTCAAAATGGTTTCTCTTGAACCACCATGAGTTTGAGGGGGGAGATGTTAGATTGTATAGCTGTGTATATACCATAGTCAACTGTATAGCTGTAGTTTCCTTATATTGCTTATGTATTGCCTATATAAGGCCTCCCTCTTGTACATGTTTGATACATTCAATATATACAAAGACTAAGGTCTTTCTTCAGTCCTTAAGACAGAATTCGCCCCTCCAATAGGTGCTTAGAGTTCAATGGACGTCTGCTTCCCAAGATACAATGATCACGTTTGAAGATAAAGCACTACAATCTTCAAACACAGCGAACCAGCAATGCCTATAAAACTTATGTAGACACTAATAATGCAAGAATGAATTGAATGCCAAATGAGTGAGAAGGGCACCTTTGAAGAGCTACATTTTGGGCTGTGGGCTAGCTCAAAAAGATAATGAGCTTGGTCTAAATGACCCCACCCCGCCCGGCCCGACCCAGTGCGGGCACGCGCGAGCGCGGTTTGTATCAAGCTCAAGTTTGGGTAGGTTCTCTCCCCTCACAAAACTTTGGTACCCCTCGGGGCCCAACCCATAGGTCCAATGTGAGAGTATATAATGATTATTTATTAAAATGTGAGATTTTCAAGGTGGACTTTTGTGAGAGAGGAAATGAAAGTAGTACATATAAGTGGAATAGAAGATCTCCACTCTAATTATATATACATAGATATTTGGGGTGGGGCGGGGAGGGCGAAGAGGCCATATCTCATTCCCGTCCCAAAAGGGTTTTCAAATCTATTTCCCCAAACCCTTCCCAATAGGGGCCCACAGGGCGGATAACCCTTTTAACTCGTCTCATTGACATCCCTACCTCTATGTGTTGCTGTTTACTAAAATAATTTGAGCCCACTTGAAGGGCCCACTACTTGCATGTGTGCAGCATAATAAAATGGGAGCGGATGTTGACACACCCTCAAGCTATTAGCCCACCCCCAGCAATTTTGATTTTTACCGTTTTATGAAAAAATACATTGTTTTTAAGAAAACTAACCTCACCATCCACTAGAAAACATCATTTTGAACAACTTTGTAGAAGAAAGTTTTTCCAAAATCTATCATTTAAGCAGACTTTTTGGCATTTTTTACGAAATATTTTGTAAAAATAATAAATGGTCAAAAAGTCTACTTAAATGATAGATTTTGGAAAAACTTTCTTCTACAAAGTTGTTCAAAATGATGTTTTCTAGTGAACAAAGCGGCTAGTTTTCTTAAAAACAATGTATTTTTCCATAAAACGGAAAAAAAAATCAAAATTGGTGAGAGTGGGCTAATAGCTTGAGGGTGTGTCAACATCCGCTCCCTAATAAAATTCACTAGACAAAGTCCATCATTTAGGCGATGGCCAACATGCACTACTACAATAATAGTCAAAGAAGACAGTATAAAGAAGACAGTTTTGAAAACAGTCTTTGAAACATTAAAAAGAAGACAGTTTCTATTAACTGTCTTCATTATAAACTATGTAAGGACGGTTATTTATAAACTGTCTTTGATTGGTTAAATACGAAGACATTTAATTTTTGAAAGAAATGATTTGTTTGGGACAAAATTGAAACGACACCGTTTAAGTTAAGGGCTATATAACATTTCATGACCCGGCATTTTAGATCAGAACCATTCCTCTCGCGCCCAACTGGTGTTGGGTTTCCCTCCAAAACCTCTAACTCGAAACCCTAGTCGCACGGCAACATCGATCTGCACCGCCGTTTGGCTCAAGCGACACTCATACGGCGGGTGTGTGGCCTCGAGCCGCTGCTCACCATCTCCATTGCCAGTCAGCCACCAGTCAGCCGCGTGTCGAGCACCAGTCCTCTAGCTTCTGCTCACCATCGCCACCGCTGAAGATCTCGCAGTCAAGCATTGAAGATCTCACACGACCATTAGATCTCAATCGACTATCACAAGGTATTTGGTATGATCCGTTCGCCTTTCTCCTCCATCTAGCTTGGTCTGATTCGTCTCTCATTTTCGCTATCTCCTGCGCCCATACCTTCGATCGAAACCCTAACCCTAGCTGCGAACATCATTTCTCCCCTCTCTCTTTCTACCTTAAGATTCGGCTCTCTCTCATCAAGGATTGGGGTTTAAAGATTTATGAACGTGGAGCTTGAAGCCCCAGCTTAAATGGAACAGGTATGTGGCTGGATTGATCCTAATCTTTTTTATCTGCATCTGAATCTCTATTTTTCTTATCAAGGATCGGTAGTTGTTGAATCCTACATTTTCATTTTTATAATTTATGTTTTCAAGATTTTTCAGTAAATGTTGGGTGCTATTTCGTTAAGATGAGACAACCTTTCTTTTCGTTGATGTTGTATATACGACTTCTAAGTTGGTACTAGCATTAATCAGGCATCAATACATTGCTTTCCACTACGGTGAATTGAATTGCTCTGTTTTTTTCCCCTTCTTCTTCTAAAACATTCAATGCTGGCAGCCATGTAGATTGAAAAAGTTGTTTTTTTTTTTCTCTTGCAGTTTCCTGGAACTAGCTCTGATTTTTCACTCGATTCCTTAGAACTAGAAAGTCAAAAGGATCTCAGCTCTACATTATATGAGGTCTTGCACGGAGAATCTGATGATCTAATTCACAGGTACTGCAGCTGGATATTCATTTGTCAACGTGTTTGTCTTTTCTTTTCTTGTTTTTTTTGGTAAATTGATCATCGTGTTTATTTCTTGAATCTTTTTGAGATGTTAATAAACGAACTTCTCCTCTCATTGGCTAGTCTAATTAAAACTCACTTTAGTGTCCCCTTCATTGATCCATCTGACTCTTGATATTATGTCTCCATTTCTCCTCTTTCAAGTAGGATCTCCACAAGCTTATTTTCCAAATCTGGGTAGACACATAAGTTACTAAGACATTTGATTTATTTTTAAATGTTTAATTTTGGCTCTTGTAAGTCCCCCAAAACTCCTTAACTATGAAAAAACAAGTCTCCCTAAACAGTTCCATTCCAATTCTTGAAAACTAATTTTCATTAAATTAAAGTTTCTTCATGAACATGAAATTTTCCCAACTTCCATTATACACTCTCTCCACCATGATCAGATTTAAAGGGTCGATGACTAAAGCACATTCTTGAAGCAAATAGGACAGGGACCTATTTAATTGGGTTTGATTCAAAATGATTGGGAAATGATTCAAAGTGGCCCCAGTCAGACCTTTTGAAATAACTTTCAGGAAAATATCCTTCCCACACGTTGAAAAAGAAAAAGGAAATAATCTAATTTATTGCAAATAGTATTATCATGGAGACAAGTTATTAAATTTCTTTTCTGCATACAGTTTCAGATGGCCAAAAATTGGTCATATTTCAGAAACTGTTGAAAATGTTTAGGAGCTGCAGTGGCAAAGGTGTCAAAATATGGAAACACTGTTAAGGATAAAATAAGACCTCTTTATGTTGAATGATCTGAAGTGGGTATGAGTTGGAATCCTAATTTCATCAGGAGTTTTCAAGATTGGGATCTTGAAGCAGTGGTGTTGTTCCTGGCAAAGCTTGAAGTAATAGAGGTTTTTCTGGGAAGAGAGGATGTGATGTGGTGGAAGAGACCTTTTACTCAGAATTTCAGTGAAAGAGTGTTATTCATTTTTAAAAGGGTCTGATAGTGGAGAGTATCCGGGGAAGGAGATCTGGAGTTCCTGTGCACCATCTAAAGTTGTTGTTTTTTGGGGGACAGCTTCTAGGAAGTTACTAGATGGAACCATCTAATTTTTCTGGTTTTCCAAATATATTGGTGTGTAACTATTGTTTGATTTTGTAACTAGAAAATGGTTGAGGTGCTGCTAAAATCATCCGTAAAATTGAAAATGATGTGCATTTCTAGCTAGACCTTCTAGTTCTAAATTTTAATTACTACTGGGGTATGGTTTTAAGTAGGGTATTGGTTCTTTTTCTCTGCTTGTTAGTTATTTTAGTAGGTATCTGACCATTTAAATTTCTAAATTCAGCCAAAATGCCCTGCTACTTATCTACTTTCAATACTGTCAGCATATGCTTGATCTGGATGTTCCGACATCCGTTCTGCAGTCCTTGTTTCTGGATGAGCAAGAAGGTGAAGATCTTGATTTGCTGAAGGTGTCCTAATTCTATTACCTTAATGTGAATAGAATTAAGGTAATAGAATTAATCAATGATTATTATAATTGGTTTTAATCATTGAAGTATTTTGTAGAATAATTTGGTTTTAATCATTGAAGGTAATAGAATAAAATTGAACTCACTTTTAATACTTCGTTTGTGACATATTGAAGTATTTTCATTCCCCCGTGCATTCATTCTCTCCTTTCCATTTCTAATTTTTCTTAAGTCTAAATTGTAGTTCATGCTTGCTTACCTGATTTGTTCCAGAACTTCAGTTATTTTGTGTACATATGGATGTTGAATCTTTTTTTACTGCTCAATAGACAATTTTCTATAACAATGTGAAATTAAAAACTTTCCAGGAGTTAATATCTATAATTCTATATTTAATAGGATTGTGTCCTATTCAACTCCAGCTTATGATAAACTACAGCATGAAAACTGATTATATTACCTCCCAGGAGCTAGTGGATATCAGCAACCAGTTCTAGTAATTGTTTATGAATATTGTCATTCTCCTGTGGCTATATGCACGTATGTATGCATCTGTTATGCACACAACATGCCTTTAAGGGGTATAAACTAGGGAATTACTCTACGTTCGATCAACATTTGGCATGCAAAGCAGGATTTCCAACTAACTTTTTTTACTTTCATTTTTTAGAAATTTGGGCATATTATTTTGAACTTATTGTTAGATATGATTTCTTGAACTTCCTCCCAGTGTTGTTGGTTTTATCATTTTGTGATATTAGTCTTCTTCTTTTTTGGAAGAATGGGGTTATATAACTAGGAAATAGATAAAATATTATGTTCCTGTTTACTACTGAAATAACTCTCTCTGCTCATGATGCCTTAGATAGTACCTTATAAAAGAATCTTCGACAGAATATAGCGATTAGATGTCATGATGATTATCCTGTTTATTCTTATTCAGATAATAACTCTTGGCAACAAAGCAATTATTTTGATGGACCACTGCCGTCATGGGACAATCGGAGTGCGTTTAGTGGCCAATATGATGATGGAAATGTTCATAGTGATGTGGAAGACTCAGATGCACTTGTCTCTCAGCCTTGTCAGGTTTGTTTTTTTGTACTCTCTTCCAGGTTAGGTCAGTTGGATCTTCGTCTAAGAGTAGAGGAGCCAAGATGGTCTCTAAATTTGGGTCTGGGCAGTCAGGCTTCCTTTATTTATGTTGTTTAAATGTTCATTTTTTTTCTTCAAAGATTGTTTGTGAAAATGAATATATATATATGTGTGTATATATATATATATATATATATATATATATATATATTATTGATAAGTGTTAAGTTTCCAACCTAAAAGCCTAAGCTTGTAGGTGGAGGGCCCAATACAGGTATATGAAGCTATAGCAAACCTTTTTATTTAGACGATGTGGGATAAAGTGGATTCTATTCTTCTATAATAAGTAAGAAATATTTCATAAAAAATGGAAGGGAACCTCTACTGTTTCCTTAAAATGCAGCGTTTATAATAAATATCCTCATGATTTTTTGGTGATATTTTGGGCCTTTACAAGATTTCTAATTGGACTTTGATTGTTTTAGATAATCCACATGACAAATTATAAGTTTATATTTGAACTTTGCACTTGTTTCTTGGCTTCACATTTCAGGTAAATAAAGTTGAAGTACAATATGATAGAACTTCTAAACAAGTTGATGTACACTCATTGAAGGAAACACTTTGGAATCACATACAAGAATCTCTTGAAATGCCTGAAACAGTGAGCATGCAAATTCATTTTGAACAAAGATATTTCTCACATTATTATCGTTCGCCAACTTTTATAAAACATGGTCTTGCATTTTTTATTTTCATTATGTATATTGAGTGCTGAGCACATTAGTATTATTAATTCAAAAGATGTGTAAGTTTGAGTTTGTTGATTCATGCATTAATCATGGAAACTCTGATATTGGGACTCGTATGTGTTATATTTGTCAAATAATCAACAACCTGCCTGCTTTTCTTAATGTTTCAGGCACATTATAGAAGCAAATAATTCCAACATGTGGAAATAAAATAATATTATATATGCACAGTGTGTGCAATGTAATGTGTACAGAAATGCCATTAATGACATGAATATGAGTTTTCCATAAAGAATGTGAATATGAGCTGATTGGCAGGTGAATATACTTGCTTCCTGTAGAAAGGCATTGGTAAACACTCTAAACAGTGATGGGTTATGCTGTCAGTTCCAACTCCCTTAATGCTATCCGGCTTTTAAATAAACCAACTCAGAGCTTGTTTTAACAGAAAAAACAAAACAAACAATTACTTATACCTTGTTTTCTGCGCAAGGTTGAATAGTTTAGAAGAAAAATGGACTTACCAATAGTGGTGAAATTAAAACCAATTATAATCATTGTCAGCAAATCAATGCCTTAATTTCCGACATCCGTTCTTCAACTCACAATGCTCATTATAATTCTCCCGGTGCTATATTAAACAAAATTAATCAATGCCTTCAACTAAAAGTATTATGGCTCCAAATGTGTTTAAAATGTTTGGATCTTGATGTTTCTTTTTATTTAATAAAGCTTCAACATTGCTCACTGAATTATTACTTCTTTGTTCTATCTTTTTGGTTTTCATGTCATTGTAGGGGGGCAAATTTGGTAGTTCTCTAGTTCCATTACATGAATTCTTTATTTCATTAAGTTTCAACTCAATGGCATGAGAGAGATACTTTTTAGTGTGTGATTAAACCATGACATGATTGTAAACATTAGGCTTGCTGTAGCTGTTTCTGACTAATGGGTGATCATAAAAATGTGAATTCTGAGTCATTCTTAGGTTTTAATTATAACCTTTTGTTCCTTTTTTTTTCCAGTATCTATATGTTTTGTTTCTATCTTTCTGCCACATTTTGGTATTGTTGCAGGGCTTTGTTTTGAAGGAACTAACCATGCTTCTGATTTTTAATTTTCTCAGCACCTTTGGAAGAAATTTTCTAGCCAGTGCAATTGTTGTTGCCTCACTATATGTGATCAGAGAAGAGGGACTTGCTACAAGGTATCACATTTCTTGCCTTCTAATATACTATTGAGATTACTTCACAGTTTGAGCCAGCTATGTCGAGTTAACTTCACAGTTTGAACTTTAGTTTATAGTGAAACACTTTGCATACTTGAGAAATCCCGATTGCCTTTTCATTTCCTTATGGTATTAAAGCTCTAGCATACTATGTTCATAGCAAGGGTCTTAAACTAGGAATATTGTACTCAAATGCAGGGTTACATTATATGACACACACGCGTGCACACACTCACAAAGTCAACTTTCCATAAATCAATTCTCTTTCTTTAAGTTCGTTTAGTTAAGTTGCTAGCTATAATTTCTTTTGCATATATAGTTTATTGTTGTCACATTCTTCTTGTTTAAGCTTTTTGCCGTAATAGGCATCTAATGTTTTCTAAGACTATTTTTCGTTTACTAGAATATTGCTGCACAAGGGATACTTCTTGTTTTTGAGCCTGATGTGCCTAAAGATCTAGCTGGAATGTAAAAGCACCTGTGGGCTTGCATGTAAGTTTTAAGTGTGTTAGAAATTTAACTTAGAAGTCTACTTTTCTTGGTAATTGTTTGTTGCTGATGATATGGGAGGCGTGGGAGGCGCCATGTGATTGAAATATTGTTTGGATATAATTATAGAAGTGTTGTATACTCTTAATTTGACAGGTAAAAATTTGGGAATATTGCAAAAATAGATGAAACTCTGTCGGATTTTCGTCTCGAAAAACAAGTTTATTTTTTTTCTTACTTTCCTGAGGATGAATGCTACTATTTTAATTTAGAATTCCATTAATGTCATTGTTTTCTTACTTTGAATAATTGAACTGAATTTTGCATTTCTTTATTTATATATAGGTTCTAAGTTGCATCGAAACGCAAAGTTGGTTGCGCAAAGACTTTTGGAAGGGGTATGAAATCTAGATAGCTTGCTTCATGTATATCCATTGTGACTTCAATTGAATGGATGAAGTCTGTAATTGAAATCGCTTGTTTGCTATTTATATGCATGTAATTTGGAAGGAGTGTTTCCAAATTAAATTTAACACAACAGCTTTTATATGATTTTTGTTATATATGGGGTACATGTTTGGTCTTAATTAAGTGAATGAAAATAGTTTTATTATGTTTGCTAGCCCTTCTTTTATGTACGTACTCAATTTATATGCATATAGGAGTTTTGATACATATTACCAATAAGAAACGTGTACAGGTTTACAGGAACACTTACAGGTTGCCTAAATTAACAGGTTAACATATCAATTAAAATGAAAAAAAAAAAAAAGGCCTTTTAAGGACAGTTTTTAGTTGTCTTTGAAACACAGATTTGAAGACAGTTTTTAGCCGTCTTTAAAATATCATAATACGAAGACAGTTTTTAACTGTCTTTAAAATACACAGAAATGAAGACAGCTAAAAACTGTCTTCAAAAGAGACAGATATGAAGACGGCTAAAAACTGTCTTCAAAAGAGACATATACGAAGACAGCTAAAAACTGTCTTCGAAGGTTCAGATACGAGGACAGCTAAAAACTGTCTTCGTAAGGGTCCGGACTTTAGAAGACACGGCTAGGGAAGACAGTTTCCTAACTGTCCTCGTATGTCTATGAAGACAGTTTTTAGCTGTCTTCTAATCCTTTTTTTGTGGTAGTGATGGGCCAAGGGTCAAGCCGCCACAGGAGGTGTGGTGGGCTGGGTTGCCGTCCTGGCTGCGGAACACACAAAGCATAGAGAGATACTGATTGGATATATTACAGAGAAAGATAGGAATCAAAACCCAAAATTGTGTTACTGTAGTTTCTAAACAAGCGTGCCATTCAGTTCCGAGCTAGGCAACATATCCCTGATCGGGTTACAAATTTTAACTAAATTGTGTACTTAGATTGTTACCATGCAGATATTAAAAATTCTAACCAGCATATGGAATTCGAAATTGAAGTTTTAAGAATAATTAAAAAGATGTTATAGAAGTGCTTGGTGTTGGATATATTTTTTATTTAAATGAAAGAAGATCTATAAATAAAATTTGCCAAAAAAAAAAAAAAAAATCTTTAATTGAGTGCTGAAGTCTATAATTAAAATGAAATTAAAAATGTAGGAATCATATGTACAAAAATGTTCATAAATTTAATATATATATATATATATATATATATATATATATATAAGTAAAATAGGAAGGCAGGTTTCAAAAAATTTAAAGTGATTTTAATTTTTTTTTTATTTTTGGGTTACATGAAGAACATCTTTTTTTGGATAATTTACTTGAAGAACATCATTTATATAAAAACTCACACACCTAACCTAAACATGCCCAATGAATTTATTACTGGGAGTCGAACCCGTACCTCCCACCCAGGGGTGGAACTAAAGAGGAGGCTAGCCCAAAATTAAATTTTATTTGTATTAAGGGAGCGGATATTGACACACCCTCTTATTATTAGCCCACCCCCACCAATTTTGATTTTTTACCGTTTTATGAAAAAATACATTGTTTTTAAGAAAACTAGCCGCTTTATCCACTAGAAAACATCATTTTGAACAACTTCGTAGAAGAAAGTTTTTCCAAAATCTATCATTTAAGCAGACTTTTTGGCATTTTTTACGAAATATTTTGTAAAAATAATAAAATGGTCAAAAAGTCTACTTAAATGATAGATTTTGGAAAAACTTTCTTCTACAAAGTTGTTCAAAATGATGTTTTCTAGTGAATAATGTGGCTAGTTTTCTTAAAAACAATGTATTTTTTCATAAAACGGTAAAAAATCAAAATTGCTGGGAGTGGGCTAATAATAAGAGGGTGTGTCAACATCCGCTCCCTTGTATTAAAACCATCCAAAAATAAAGTAGCCCAATCCAGTTTTGGACTAGCCCACTTAAGCCAAACTGCCAGATGCCCGACAGCCCAAATTAATGCCCAATGGCCCCAATAGTGAAGTCTTCACATCCCAAGTAAGTAGCCCATCCCCTCTCTCTAAAATCTCTGGAGACTCTTCCTTATTCTCTAATCTCTCTCTCTCTCTCATCAAAAGTCAAAAGGTGCCTATTTTTTTTTTTGCTTTTTGTTTTTTCTATTACTCCGTATAATTTTTTTTTTGAGATTCTTGTTACTTTGTTAGATTTGTCATTTATATATGCATAGTACTGGTTGATCCATCCCTAAAGCCTGACAATGACATATAGTGTTACTATAGCGAATTAGCGATGAAAGAAAGAAAAAAAAAAAAAAAAAAAAAAACGGTTGCTGATAATTGAAAATTTTATATCCAGTCCAGTGTAGGTTAAGATCTTGGCTCCGCCACTGCTCTCTTCCCATCCATAGGTCGGGGAGATAACCATTGCACCAAAGGTGCTGGTTTAAAAGGTCTTCAAGTAGATCTGATATTGATGTCAATATAAAACAAGAAACCTGTCCACACTAGAGTATTCGAGAATACTTGAAAAATTGTCGTCATTGTCGCCAGCAGTGATCTTGGAATTTACAGTGGAGTGAGAGTTGTACGTGCAGAAGAATCTGATTAACACCATTTGATTGGATAGTCAAAGTCCCCCCTCAGACTTATCATATAGGCGGACCCCCACTTCTTGACCTCTATATGGTTGTGTGCAGGACATATTTGAAGCTCTAATTGATCCTCACCTCTCAACACAAGACCTGCATAACGCCTCATCTACAAGTTATCAGTACCGATGAGGAAATCTTCTTAGTCATCATAAAGAATGAATACATCAAGCACTGCGTCCTCTAAATACCCAAGCACTAGCGAAGGACTTATGGATTGAAGGCGGATCTGAACATGCTGGGAATCTCCTTTCCACCTACAATAACAAAGCGAGGATTCTGAGGGCCGGGGAAGCATGATTCTAATTAAACATAAGACGTGATGGGTAAGCACAGAGAGAGAGAGAGAGAGAGGGAGAGAGAGAGAGAGACACCTGTGGGATAGCATCCATCAAAGCGCTCTCTAGAATATTGTTGTGCCTGGAGGCGAATATTGTTAAATGATTAATCAACTCCAGCCAGCCAGGTTTCACATCTAGTTTTGGGCAATTCTAAAGAAATAGAAATGCATGTCCGGGGAAGCATGATTCTAATTAAACATAAGAAGTGAAGGGTGAGCAGAGAGAGAGAGAGAGGGAGAGAGGGAGAGAGGGAGAGAGAGAGAGAGACCAGTGGGATAGCATCCATCAAAGCGCTCTCTAGAATATTGTTGTGCCTGGAGGCGAATATTGTTAAATGATTAATCAACTCCAGCCAGCCAGGTTTCACATCTAGTTTTGGGCAATTCTAAAGAAATAGAAATGCATGTCCTTGTCATCTTGACACATTTAGTAATCTTTCCAAAGATGTTAGTTGGTAGATTAAAAATTTGATTGCAGTTCTTTTCGTCCAAAACCTCAAACTTGCTGGAAGTTTTGGAGGTGATATATACAATTCTCTAACAATTATCAACCCTTACCAGCTCAAGTTTTCATACACTTCATTATCTTTACAAGTACCTCAAGATCGACACCAGCTAGAAGCTGCATAGTCTATTGAGAAAACAATTATTGAAATCCTGGAACCTTGGATCACTTGAAGAAGTTGTGTTGAAATGTCTTCTCCTACTTGGAGTTCATTATCATCCCTAAATGCATTAATTCCAGCATTTTGCAAAGCAATGTAGAGATGATCAGTAAAGATTTTGCAGGTGTCTTCGCGTCTGAAACTTAGAAACACACCGTAGCTCCATTGGCGTGAAGAGGGAGAAGAGGAAGAGGAAGAGAAAGCAGGTTCATGGGATTTGTTGGCAGCCATGGAAACAGAGAAAGCAGAGTAGACAGATCGATCAAGAGATTGAGATTGCAAAGTGAACTTGTAACGTTAATTAGGAGAGTTTGTGACAGAAATTACGGGAGAAAATGAAAATGAACACTTTTCTTTCTTTCTTCGCATCAACCAAATTAAACATCAAAAGAAGAGTGTGTTGAAGGTTCGAGTGAAAAAAAAAGAAGTAAGAGTTGTTTCTTCAATTATTCAAAAGTTAGAGGCTAGTGGGGCAGTAGAGAAATATAGGGAAAATGTTTTAAAAAGAATTCATTCCAAAAAAATAATGGGCAAATTATCAATTCAGCTAGCATGTGAGACCTATTCTCTTGTAATAAGAGCATATATGGTTTGATATTTCTTATATGGGACAGGTTCCCTTGCCGCTTCTTTTACCACTATTTTTATCACTCATTCTCAAAACCAGGGGTGAAGCTTAATAGGGTTGAGGGGTGGCACTTGCCACCCATAAAATTTAAAAAAAAAATAATTATACCTTATATTTTTTAAATAAATTTAATCTTGCTTCCCCTCATCCCCTGATTTTAAATTTTTAACCCTATGCTATACCCTCCCGATAAAAGGCAAAAACCCCACCTTAATTCACGTTTCAACCACTTCTTCACCTTTTCATGTAATCTTTGTGAGGCTTGACTACCTGCATGTTAGCAGCTGCACCGCTACGGATTTGAATTTGCTCTTGATCTAAAATTAGATCAACACCTATTGATCAACTGCTAAGATGCTTCAATATAATGATTTAAGGGGATCTAAAGGTCTTCCTTTGTTTGTCTTGATTTGAGTACTAAAAGGACAAAGCTTTTTGAGCAATAATCCTATATTTCTCTCACTTTTTGAGGAATAATCGTGGTGATCCAACAATTATTATTTTAAAAATAGTCATTGTGAAAAAATGTGATTATTTTGTTCTTCAAAATATCATCATTTTTTCATGATCAGTTTTTTCAAAAACTGATTGTTGAATCACTGTGATTTTTTATAGGCTTGACATACATAAGAGAGGTCTCTAGTCCAATGGTCAGATTTTCAA
The DNA here is from genome assembly GCA_017140935.1 of Hamamelis virginiana. Lineage (NCBI taxonomy): Eukaryota > Viridiplantae > Streptophyta > Magnoliopsida > Saxifragales > Hamamelidaceae > Hamamelis > Hamamelis virginiana. Next base: position 362,726 of record JAESVK010000655.1, on the reverse strand, counting down.
AATTTGTTTTGCAATTGACCACATGAAGTTCTATTAGAATTTTATAGTTTTGTTATTTCTAAAATTGGTTCTGATATAAGGTTTTTCTACTAATTGTTACTTCTTGGTGTAGGCTTTACCACACTAGATGGGTCAACATGGATGTTGATCTAGCATTGATCAATAGCAAATCCAAATCACATTACTAAACACCTATGGCAATGGGCAACACAGGAGAATCAATTGAGTAACAAAATGGGAGATCAATTCATAAATGATAACTTGATTGTGTTTATTAAGACAAGAGAATTTAATAGTGTTGATAATGAAGCCATCATACAATACTTTCAAAAGATGGGGCCCGTCGAGGATAATTGTAAATGTAAAGAATTGAAATATGGTTTATCAAACATCAATGAAATTTATTAATTTTTACAATTTTATTACCTCAATCTAATGAAAAAAAAATAGAACAAAAATGTTCTTGATTTTTTGAATTGGATAAACTATTAACAACTAATTAAAGTTTGCCTACCCTCACTTGAATTCCTGGCTTTGCCCCTGCTCAAAACACTAGTGTGGGTCCAATATTTTGAGAAACCGACCATTGGATTAGATTATCTACTTATGTATGTCATATATACAAAAAATCACAATGATCCAACGATCGGTTTGGAATCACTGTTTACTCAGAGAGAGAGAGAGAGAGGATGTGGAATCATTGGACTTCTCTTTTCCATATCTACAGAGCAGAACTTTAGTAGCTAGGAAAATGATTGGCAGATTAGTAATTAAATCCTCATGTGACACCCATCCTATATTAATAAATAATCCAATTTCTATCAATGCCCTCAAACATTAACAGAATAGAGCCTACTAGATTGTTGAAAATAGGGCCGACCTCTTGAATCAATAGTTCTAAATCTTGGTATCAGATGAATTTTTAAATTAATTTATTTAAAAACAAAATAACAGTAGGAGAGTGGATTCTATCTAATCTAACTTTCAACATTTTCAAACATGCCTCCCTTAAGAGAAAAAGCTTCAGAGTGAAATACAAAGGTTATAAAAGGAACTTAAGTACATATTTGAGAACTTTCAAAATTGAACAGGCCAAGCAAGGTATGTTGCTTAATGCTAACTGATTTAAGTTGATTTGAACAAAATTATACTCATGTTTTATTTTCAAGTTAAGAGTAAACAGGATTATAGAAAAATTGAAATTACCAAATAATAACGAAATAAAAATTCGTCAAACTTATCTTCAACCGATGGACCAAATTAATACCAGTTTTCCGCAAAAACAGCCTTGTACAGGCCTCGAACCATCCAACCCCCCGAGTGGAGATCCAAATGCAGAATTTCTATCTTGTGACATTTCCCTCATTCCTTATGAGTTGTGCTCTTCGAGGCACATCATTCCCAATTTCTTCATTCAATGGAAGCACTTGGGAATTTCTCTGATTACACATTGATTGAGACACCACTTGTTGTAATTGTTGACTCATTTCTTTCAGCACTGGTTTGAATGCATCAACCAGTAAACTAACCAACTGTGGCATTTCATTTGCATTATTGCCAACAACGTTTTCATCTATGTTTTGATCTGCTTCAACCCTTGGATTTACTTCATCTTTGAGTAAATTCAATTCTGGGATAGCTTCAAGGCTATCTTATGACCTAATTTCATTTTGATTTGAAGATTTTGCTTGTTTATATCTTCTTGTCATCATGATTTTGATTCAAAATTGCCTCTAGTCCCACCGGGCGTGCCCAAAAAGATGTTCGCTCAGAAAATCTTCAATATGGCAATTCCATACACATGGTTTGTAATGGGAGCATGCCAGAAAAGTTAACCTTACCACTTTTCCAGGTGATTGGCCTGAAGAAAGCCAAACTGACTTCTAATCGGGCAATTATGTAATGGTTCGAATTTGCCTCAATGAAGAGGACTTTAATACCTTAGGCAAATTAATGAATCAAACTGGAACAAAGTAAAAACAAAAAAATAAATGAATCAAAGAAACCACATAATCATAAATTACCTCCATTTTTATTCAGCAATCATATAACTTCTGTTAAAGCTCTTCAATGTATGGAATGGTTTAGAAGAAAGGATCCTAAAGTTAAGTTACCTAAACCAAGTTACTTAGGCTAAGTAAAAGAAATTACGAATTTGAGACTGAGTAAAGGAAATTGCAAATTTGAAACTGAGTAAAGGAAATTACAAACTGGAAATTGAGTAGAGCAAATTACAAGCTGGAAATTTAATAAAGGAAATACAACTTAGAAACTAAGTAAATGAAATAAAGATAAAGACACACGTTTAGTGTGGTTGGTTTGGTTGAGGAACTGGTGGTTTTGGAACCTTTTGCAATGAGGTCTCTTCCTTTATTTATAGAATTTGAGAAGTAATCGCCTTCAACTCGTGGTAACTGTCTTCAACTCATGTCCAATAAAGTGTTGACAAGTGTCACATGCTCCTACATCATATTTAAAGTCCATATGTCTTGCCGTGAAGGAGTTTTGCTGCAAAATAATTGGTTTGAAGATTCTGCCTGTGCGTCTTCAACCCAATCTAGAACTTGTACTGAAAGGAAATCGATGGAATGGATTCGCAGCGGAAGACTGGCAACAAATTTTTTTTACAAGGGTTGAATCATCCATCAAAATCCAGCAGGATTTCGATTAGGCATCGGATCATGGATATACAAAGTAAGAACATAAACAAACTAATTAAATACACACTTATTTGAACCTCTTTTGTTTTAGCGATAGTCGAACTCGAGCTCCAAAAGTATGAAGCCTCCAAAAGTATCCACATGAGCACAACACCTTTAGAACCCTTGCAACTATCAATTTTTGAAGAAAAAGCAAGCTAGAGAGGCTAGTAGGATTCAGCTAGGAGAGAGAGAGGGACGGCCCTAGGATTTCCTACTCTTTTCTTAGCCTCCACTTGATGATAGCTAGGGTTGCTTATTGCTAGCATGACCCATCACTTCTTATTTATAGAAAAAGTTTCCTTTATTTATAATTTAATCCCTTACTTATTAACTATTAATAGCAGGGACTAAATTAATAATAATTAGAAACATTCTCCCCTCTTAAAGACTCTCTTATGCCCTATTGTGTGTGACCCTTTGGGTTCACCCTAACCTAGCAGTGGACAAAGACATCTCAATGTCTCCCAAAATAAAAAATTTATATTTTAAGGTTTAATTAGAACGATTCCAATTATGCCCTCATTGATAACACTTTACCAATAGGCTTTCACTGGTCATGAGTGACATCTAGCAATATATCATGACGTGCCCTAGTTTGGGTGAATGGTAGAACTTTGTGAACCATTTTTGTTACTTAATCCTCATCCCCTAATATCACTGTTAAGATAATCAGGGTATGGATATAAGTCAAAACCATTATCTTAACAACTTGTCATATGTTCTATAAAGTATAATCTCAGTAAGATGAACCAGATGAAACCCTTTCACAGTTCACCTATCACTCTGGCCAGATATTCAAACTGAGAGTTATCTTTGAGAATTGACCCTGACATTCTCTCTCATAATAATGAGAGTGATGATTCCTTATTGACCACTCATCTATCTTCATCCATAACTTATTAAAGCCAATGAGTATCGATTACATCATTAGGGTAAAGGCTGTACAAGATACTATCAAACCCTAACAACTGAAGCACAAGACAGCTATGGTGTCTCAGGTCTAAGGACTACCAAACAAATAGACGTAACAAAAGAATATGACTTAATCTCCATAGGAATATTATAGCAGATCAAGTTCAGTGTACATGTTCTCTAACATGCACCTACATATTAACCTAAGTGTCAATACACTGATAGGAAAGACTACTTATCCTCCCAATTGAGTTAGTTTAAATTTGTCCTACTCTTTATGGTTTATAAATGTCCTATTTGATAAACCTATGAGCAGGAACTTTTTTAGAATAAATGTGTATGAAAAATATAAGTCTTCCTATCTCCATTATCTAAGATATATATATTTCTCTTATCATTTATTCATGGACATTATCATATATATAATTGAATATATATATAAATACGACAAGTAATACCTTCTAATTAATATAATATGAAATAGACATGCCCTTTAAGATTGGTTTTAGGGCATACCTCTAACATACACATGGCTGTAGAATCTTGTTTTCTGACTTGGAGAACTGCTGCATACTATTTCTATATAAATTTGAACGTGAATCACTGCATTCCCATGTAAAAACTACCAAAATATGTTTAAATATTCAAAAAATAAACACATTTGGTGGTTATTTGATGCATTCTCTTATAAAAAACAATTAACACATGTTTAATATATAAAAAGTAACTGCTACAGCAGTTATTAGTAGTTACTTGCTGTATTCTTTGATGAAAATATATTTAAACATGCTTAAATGTTCAAAAGTAACCGCTAAAGTAGTTTTTTGCGGTTATTTGAAGAGGACGTGAGAGAATTCTTGGTTTTCTCCAGATTATTCACCTTAAAACTGACTTGGACATGTGTCCTTCATTAATTGGTAAGTCATTTAGCCAATTAAACTCATTTTTTAATTGGTTATAAGGCATTTTTTCGGTGGCCTGTTATTTTATGGTGTAAAAATACCCCCCCCCCCCCCCCCGCATCAAGAGAAACTCAGTTAAGAGTTTTGAATTGATGTAATTAAAACAACATGTCATTTCTTTCATTTCTATGCAAATAAAAGTTTATGTCCAGATTGCGTCGAAATAGCCAGTAATTGGCCTTTTAAACCAATCTAACATAATGGTTTTCCATATTGGAAACCAATTTTATGATGTAACTAAAGTTTATGTCTAGATTGCGTCGAAGTGGATAGCAATTGGTCAATTACCATCACATTGGCCATAAATTGGCCTTGACGTCAACCCCCCAAGTTCAACAGAAACTTGAAAGATAATTCTTGATGTAGGTCCCTATTAAGGTGGTCTAGGACCATGTTCTTCAATCCATTCTGGAAATGGTTTGCTATAAATAAGAATATGAATCCTTTTTGCTAAAGGCCCGTAGGTTTCTTGAATTACTTCAAGAATTTGATTTTTAGTAACCATTAATGTTGGGTTTTTATTATTCAACCCATTCAAACTTGGATTAGGAATCATTCTTGGGATTTCATTTTTATTCTTATTGGTTTCATTTCCAATCCATAATTCCTTCTACACCCCTACCCCCGGATTGAAAAGGTATATTATCATGATGACCTATTGGTTCGAAGGGCATAACATGAGGCCTCATCATTTCACCAACAATATTAATAGGCCCATTTCCATCATTTGGATTGAATGTAGGCCTATGAACTTGATTATTAGGTTCACCATTGGCAGTAATTCCTCCAACATCTCCATTTTCTATCCCAATTATAGGATTATTACTTGGAATTGTTGGATTTCTACCATGACTTCTTTGTACAGGGATATATTGAAACCCTTATGAACTTTTGACCATCTAATGGTCTAGTTAGTTCAACTTGTCCTTGTGCAGGTCTCGAACCATCCAACCCCCCGAGTGGAAATCCAAATGCAGGAACATTTACACGACCTCTTGGGATATTTTGGCCATCTAATGGCCTTGGTAGCTCAACTTGGCATTGTACAGGCCTCGAACCATCCAACCCCCCGAGTAGAGATCCAAATGTAGAATTTCTATCTTACATTATGACATTTCCCTCATTCCTTCTGAGTTGTGCTCTTCGAAGCACATCATTCCCAAATTTTTCACTCAATGGGAGCACTTGGGAATTTCTCTGATTACACATTGATTGAGACACCACTTGTTGTAATTGTTGACTCATTTCTTTCAACATTGGTTTGAATGCATCAACTAGTAAACTAACCAACTGTGGCATTTCATTTGCATTATTGCCAATAGGGTTTTCAACTATGTTTTGATCAGCTTCAGCCCTTGAATTTACTTCATCTCTGAGTAAATTCAATTCTGGGATAGCTTCAAGGCTATCTTCTGACCTATTTTCATTTTGATTTGAAGATTCTGCTTGTTTAGATCTTCTTGTCATCATGATTTTGATTCAAAATTGCCTCTAGTTCCACCGGGCATGCCCAAAAAGATGTTCGCTTAGGAAATCTTCAATATGAAAATTGCATACACATGGTTTGTAATGGGGGCGTGTCGGAAAAGTTAACCTTACCACTTTTCAAGATGATTGGCTCGAAGAAAGCCAAACTGACTTCTAATCGGGCAATTATGTAATGGTTTGAATCTGCCTCAATGAAGAGGACTTTAATACCTTAGGCAAATTAATGAATCAAACTGGAACAAAGTAAAAACAAAAAATAAAATGAATCGAAGAAACCACATAATCATAAAATTACCTCCATTTATGTTCAGCAATCATATAACTTCTGTTAAAGCTCTTCGATGTAAGGAATGGTTTAGAAGCAAGGATCCTAAAGTTAAGTTACCTAAACCAAGTTACTTAGGCTAAGTAAAAGAAATTACGAATTTGAGACTGAGTAAAGGAAATTGCAAATTTGAAACAAAGTAAAGGAAATTACAAACTGGAAATTGAGTAGATGAAATTACAAGCTGGAAACTGAATAATTGAAATACAACTTAGAAACTAAGTAAAGGAAATAATGATAAAGACACATTTAGTGTGGTTGGTTTGGTTGAGGAACCGGTGGTTTTGGAACCTTTTGCAATGAGGTCTCTTCCTCTATTTATAGAATTTGAGAAGTAACTGCCTTCAACTCGTGGTAACTATCTTCAAGTCATGTCCAATAAAGTGTTGACAAGTGTCACATGCTCCTACATCATATTTAGAGTCCACATGTCTTGCTGTGAAGGAGTTTTACTACAAAATGATTGGTTTGAAGATTCTGACTGTGCGTCTTCAACCCAATCTGGGACTTACACATGGCTGTAGAATCTTGCTTTTTGACTTGAAGAACTGTTGCATACTATCTCTATATAAATTTGAATGTGAATCACTGCATTCCCATGTAAAAACTATCAAAATATGTTTAAATATTAAAAAAATAAACACCTTGGCGGTTATTTGATGCATTCTCTTATAAAAAACAATTAAAACATGTTTAATATATAAAAAGTAATTGCTATTGCAGTTATTAGTAGTTACTTGCTGCATTCTTTGATTAAAATATATTTAAAACATGTTTAAATGTTCAAAAAGTAACCACCAAAGCAGTTTTTTGCGGTTATTTGAAGATGACGTGAGGGAATTCTTGGTTTTCTCCGAATTATTCACCTTAAAACTGACTTGGACATGTGTCCTCCATTAATTGGTTAGCCATTTAGCTTCAACTCATTCTTTAATTGGTTACAGGGCATTTTTTTTATTGGCCTGTTATTTTATGGTGTAAATAGTAGTAGAACTTGATTTTACATATTTTTAGAGTCAAAAATTGCTGAAAATAGATTAGTAGTTTTAGAGAAAACTTAGAGAAGTTTTTGGAACAAAATTTGCCAAAAAAATAATGATTTGGCACAACCACGTTGTCAATTAATGTAGTTTTTAATAGCAATCAGGACAGCCGGACAAAATTTCCCCCCGAGTTTTTAAATTTTGTCCTTGATTGCAAAATTTGAATTAGGTGGACTTAATTTCATTTTCACTGAAAGTATGTGGCACTAAACTGTTTTTGATCCTTTTAAGAATTAAATTCCAAAACGATTCCATTTATCCAGTCATATGGGCAAATCCCTCAATATAAAAAAAAAATAATAATGATAATAAACTACATTTATTATGGTGCAAAAAAAAAAAAGACTTTTAGCTTGAATTTTTAAGTTTCCGAAAATTTAACTCAATGAACTCGGCTTTCGACTGTTTATGTCCATTCCTATGTTTACGAAAATGCCCTTATCAACTAAGTATAATTACTACAATGCCATTCTAACGTTAAAAACATTTAAATTTTCCCATAAAAATTTATTAATAATCTCGAATTCTTTACATAATCCTCACAATATGCAATAATCCTTAATCTCCACCAGAACACATAATCCCCAAGAATATATATAATTTCCAATCTCCAATTTAACAATAATCCCCAAGTTTATGAAGAACCCCCAATCCTCATTAGAAACATTACATTAGTTACAAATTAAATCACATATATGTGACGACACATAACTTGTAACAATGATTGGGGATTGAGGATTATGTGAAATATTGGGATTATGCGAAATATTGGGATTATGCGACCATATGGGGATTGGGGATTCAATGTTATTATGGGGATTATATAATACATAATACTTTTAATTAAAACTATTGATGTGACATTGTAGTAAACCGATTTGACTTATAAAAGCAATGACCAATTGATGATTGAAAATTATTAGTACACTTGGGATTCTATATACAGTTGGAAATTGGGAATTATGCATTTATACGAGGATTATTTGTTAAAGTGGTGATTGGGATTATATGTATTGTTTGGGGATTACGAGTTCTAGTGGGGATAATATACAAAATTTGAAAATAATTCATATTTTTTGTCATTAATTAGGAGGGCATTTTCATCCAAAAAAAAATACCCATAAGTCCATTAATATAAAGAGTCGAAATTTGGGTCTATTGAGATAATTTTTTGAAAACTTGGGCCTGTTGACATAAAATTTCCAATTTTTAAATATAAAAACTCTTGATTAGGGACTTATAGATCATTTCTCATATATATATATATATATATATATATATATATATATATATATATACCATTGTTACACGGACCGAGATGCAGATAAAGAAATACTAAGATATATAATGAAAACAGTTGATAAATGAAAGATTCAAAGAGTTTCAGTTATATTATAAATAAAAACTTACAAGAGTCGGAGATAGATACGAACTCCTGAAAAGAGAGAGAGGGTTTACAATCTCTGATATGGGGTTCGGAGAGGTTTACAAGTTGAAGGGGTAAACAAACTCTGAGATGAAGATGCAATTCAAATTCCTTATATAGGAAAAGAAGAGGCATCTGAGTGTTGGAGGTAATCATGAATTCACATGACTACAGTGTTGGATGTCGGTCACATGATCAACTTTTGAGAGTTCTTTTGA